>PVJH01004283.1:0-127783 GCA_004026705.1 Nesogale talazaci
TGCCGTTTGCTGCCTGTAACCAATAGCCTGGATTGCTCTACAAAGGACTCCAGTGAGTTGCACTGAGCAACCTGTATTGTATTATAGTTAACTTTTTCTCTTTTTCTCTTATATACTTTTCTCTTTATATATAAATATATAAAAAATAATTACTAGTGTCTTGAATTTTATTTCTCTAAGAGAACCCTGTCTGACACAAATACCCAGAAATCAAATTGTCTACATCTATAGGAAGAGATGACAGAAAGGGCTGATATTAGCAGCCACAATGAAGACAGAGGCTGAATGTTGAATAGATCACTAATTATTCATATGTTAGTTAAAATTCAAGTGGACAAAAATTAAAACAAGTTTGTGAGAGCCAGAATATGACCTAGAGTATATCCCACCTGAATTTCAGGAATATCTCAAGAGTAAATTTTATTTATTTCACACTAATTAAAGCGCTGCGGGGTGGTAGCAGAACACTATGCATAATGAAAGCAAAAGGCCATTAAAAAGACAGGCAAGAAAGAAAAGATAAAAGTGGATGTAAGACTCTAAAACCTGATATTGCTCATGAAGTAGCTAAAGCAAATAAAAGAAATAATAGCATAAAAGGTTTGAATAGAAAAATTCAAAGAGCAGTTTTATGATACAAATTCAAGTATTATAGTGAAACGTGGAGTTGGAAAAGTAAAAAAGGAAGAACACATAAAACATATCTTCAGTGGAAAGAGCTGGACTAGATAGACTGGAATAGAACTGGATATAGGTTTTCTTTTCCATTGCACAATGCTTCTGCTTAAACTATCATTACAGAGCTACAGTGTACTGTATCAACTGGCGTGGTATCCCACACAGCGTTGCCTCAGATCAAGGAACACATGTCACGGCAAATGAAGTGCAGCAATGTGAGCATGGTCAAGGAATCCACCGGTCTTGCCATGTTTCTCCTCATCCTAAAGTGGCCTGCTCGATAGAATGGTGGAATCACCTTCTAAAGTCACAAAGTGTGAACCGGTTGACAATACCTTGCAGGATCAGGGCAGTGTTCTCCAGGAAAATCTATATGCTCTGAACCAATGGCTAATATTCAGTGTGGTGTAATTAGCCAGGATGCACAGGTCTCTGAACCAAGTAGTGAAAGAAGCGGTACCATTCACTATAACTTCTAATGACCAACTGGAAGCACTTTTGTGTCCTCTCTCGGTGATATGATCCTCTTTAAATCTGGAGATAGTCATTGCAAAGGGAGGAGTGCTCCCACCTTGAAATAGCACTAAATCTATTGTGAATATCTCCTGGCTATTTGGATCTCCTCGTGCCTCTGAAGTGGCAGATAAAATGTGTTACTATATTAAGTGTTATGATTGATTCTGATCATCAAGGGGAAACTTATTGGAGTTACAAAATGAGGGTAAAGAAAAATATACCTGGAATCATGAAGATTACTTAAGTTATCTCTTCATACTACCATATTCTGTGATTAAAGTAAATGGTAAACTAGAACAACCAAATTCTTACATTATCACTAAAGGTCCAGACCCCTGAGGAATTAGTGTATGGGTCACCCCACAAGGTAAGATATCATAGCTAGTTGAGGGCAACAAGAATCTAGAATGATAGGTGGAAAAGGTTAGTTTTCAAAACGAGTTACTTCCATTTTAAAAGTTTAAAAGAAGTCTATAATTTTTAACATTTTTTTCTTTCTATGTACATATCAAATATGTCTCTTACTCATTTATAAAATATAAGATGTAAATTAGGTTTGTGCATTTTCATTTTTATGTGTCATTGTATGATGTTAGGTGAAAGTATGATTTTATTATTGTTTTATTTGCAGATTATGTATGGTTAAAAATTATGCAAAAATGTCAAGTTAACAAGGGGTGAACTGTGATGATTAGTTTCTCTGTGTCAACGTGGCACTTGTCAGAAGATACAGGTGTATTCCAGCCTATTAATCAGTTCACAGCATGGTGACATTTTCTTGGGAGAGTGGTTAGATACAAGAAGAGCCCCTGGAAAGGGGCTCACTCCATTTTTTTCTCTTCCTTTCTTGCTTGGACACACTGTACCACCAGGTCCTGCCAGCTTACATCATCATGCTGTGGCTGCCTGGCATGGCCGCTTCACACCACCACACTGCAAGGTCCCACATTCTTTGCGTTACCACACTGTACTCCCAAGCTTTGCAACACTTCACCATGTCTAGCCCTTTTCCTTCCTTCTTATTTGGCCGTTGGGTGCAATAGCTGAGTGTTTTGGAAGGACTTTGAGCCCATGATGTAAGCCACAAACGCGAGTCTGCTGCTGTGTGGGCTGCTTTCCTGTTATAAATTCCTTTCTCCTTATAAAACATACATTTAAAAGTTTCCTGATTTTGCTTCTCTAGAGAACTCAACCTACTACACGTTTCAATATTGCAAGTTTCTATAGCCAAATATAGAATGACACGGGAAGCAACTAAAGACGATAGAAGGAATATTCAGAATCACTGTACCCAGTTGAACTGGTCAACATTCACATATTTCAAGAGGTAGCATAGGATCAAATGCTGAAGAATCAGGGCATTTGAATTATGGTGCTGGCTAAGAATATTGAAAGTACCATGGACTTCCAAAAGAACAAACAGAAATTTTGAAAGTAGGATAGCCAGAATGGTCCTCGGAAGCAAAGATAGTGAGACCTCCTCTCACTTTGGACATGTCAGTCCCTGGAGAAGGGCATCAAGCTAGGTAAAGTTGAAGGACAACAAAAATGAGAATGACCATCAGCGTAATGGATGGACACCATAGCTACAAAAATGGGCCCAAACATAAGAACAATAGTGAGCATGGCACAAGAACAGGTGGTGCTTTTTCTGTCGTAATCAGCTCTATATAAGTTGGGTCACCCCAAGGCACTTAACATAAACAGTAATACCTCAGGGGGAAAAGTCTCTATGATTGTTGTTTGCTGGAAAGTTCATACTTAGAGCAATCTTATATGGCAGAGTCATACTGCTCCGCTGGCTATAATATTTACAAAATTAAATTACCAGGTCTTTTCTCTAACAGAGCTGATTGGTGATTTTGAACTACTAACCCTTTGTTTATCAGTCAAGGATTTGACTATTGTACTACCAGCACTCTAAGTCTGACAAGCCCTAAAAAGCATTCTTTCTACTCTGTATCACTGGAGGTCACCCGAGTTAGAATTGACGCATGGCACCCAACGGCAAAATGCCATTGAAAATAAAGTCCAAACTTCTTCACAAGGCTTGGAATAATTTATATACTTGCTAATCTGATTGTCAGCCTGTGTTAGGGAGGGGTCTCTAGAGAACCAGGACACTAATAACTTTAAATATATTTATATAGATAGAAAGATATCTAATATAAGAAATAGACAGTTAATTAATCTATAAAGCAGTATGAATGGCTCTGTGAAACTCACTTGTGTATGACAGCTAATACACTGGTAGTCCTTCGAGTCTTGAGGGTTGCTGGGCAATCTTCTATAGAGCAATTCAGACTATCTGGCCATCGGCAGCAAACAGCAAGGCAGGTCACCAACTGTGAGTCAGATGACAAGGTTCGATCGTCCCCCACCTCAAGAGATGTAGATTCCAGTATTGTGGCAAAGCAAGGCTTGAAGGAGCCTCAAATTACAGTGACACAGTCCATGAATTAGGTGTCCCATGGGTAGTGTAGCTTGCAAATCAAGGCACAGGACAAAAAAGGTAACTGCCTGCACACTGGTCTGAAGATCCAGAAGCAAAAGAGAGAAAGGTGAGGTGATTTTAAAAGTCCAATAAAATTTCAAAAAAAAAAAAAAAAGAGGACTGATCCCAAGTACTCAATGGAAAGTAAATATCTAGAAAAGAACAATGGAAATGAATATGTCAGATATAATTGATTTACGGTTTGTAACAAGAGTTGTAAGAGCCTCCAATAAAATGATTTTAAAAAAATCAAAAAAAAAAAGTTTCGTCTTGACTTGGCTATGCCAGAATTCTTAGTAGATTGGCAGGTAACACTTAGTAGTTCCCCATTGTCTGACCTAACATAATGTAACCACAACTGATCATTCGTAAACGTTCATAAAAGGGCAGGATTAGGGCAGAAGGCAGCACCCTTACTTAGGTCATAGCCCTGATACAATGAACTCCCTCCCTGGGAGTGTGTCTGCTTTCCAATAAAAAGGAACCCCATGTAGATGACCCTGACTTCTAGGTGGGAGGAATTCTTTGGCTTGAATTTCAGTTGCTGGTCATATTCCATGCTAATTCTGTGAATCCTAAGGAGTCTGCCATCTGTCCCGCTCACTTTGAAATCATTTGTCTTCTGCAGCCACCAGCATGATCTGCTGACCTTGAGTTCCTTTGCCTCTATAGTCACCAGCCTATTGTCTTCCTGCTGATCTTGATGAGCCTTGCTGCCGTGTGAGCCAGGAAATGCTTCCAAAATGACACCAAACTCATAGATTCGGGACCTACCCGAACGTGAACCTGCCCTCTTCTACAGCTGTCAGTGATGTGAAACTTGTTTCTTTTAATAGGTGAACATATATTCACAGGTTTTACTTTTCCAGAATACGCAATAGAGATTCCCATAATGTTTGAAAGTTCCATATTATGAACCTCACGTTTAAAAGGAAATTATCAAAGCTCTATTAACAGCTGTCATTGTAGCTGGAAGGCAGGCTTTTGATCTCGGATGTGCAGACAGTGGAACTAGAGTTAGTGTTCATTAAGCAGAGATTAACTTGAGGAATAATTGCACTAGGATTCACCTTTCAGAAAGCAGTTGACAGAAGTGGTAAGTTCTTCTAGGCAGTAGTCGTCCACCTAGGACCTGCAGTAATTTTTGAAATAAAATTGCACCCTCTTTTGGGCATCATTGGCAGAGTAGGGATTCATAAAAGCTATAGTGTTGGTGCCAAGTGGTGGTGGTTTTGCTATTTTTGATGTTTCAGAACCTTGTGATGTGGATGGGCAATGTTCCTGGTTCCCCAGTTTTCTGAGAGAGTCTGTGAGTCATCTTTTTATAAATTGACAAATTCCCTCTGTTGGGGAACCAACCACAATGGATTCTTTTTTTTTTTTGTAACTAAAACCTAACCTATATTATCCCCCATCTGAAGCAAATACTCCCCATTAATCTCAATATTAATTTTCTTTGTTGCCTATACTACATATAATACAGCTTGTCAATAGGTCAGGAGCTGAGGAGAGCTATGGGTTAGGTGTTGGGTTACACTAATTTTTATTATTTTTCCCTACTAGAGGTTGCATTTCTATCTAATGTAACCCTGTTGACACAATAGTTAAAGTCCTCACTACCCACTGGAAAGTTTCCAGATTGACCATTTCAGCAATCTGCTATTTCAGCAGCAGACGATGAGTCAGTCTGTTTCCAGAAAGCTTTACAGTCTCAGAAACTTTATTTGAGTGGCTATGAGTAGGAATTGACTCAATGATAGTGGGTCTGTCATTATCTATTTATTGTCTGTCTTGAACCAATGATCTTTTGATTGGCATTCAAGTGCAATTCATTTGCACGACCTCTGAGCACCATCAAGTGAATCGTGATACATTGCAGTCCTATACAGCATGACAGAACAGCCGCTGTGGGCTTCTGAGAATGTAACTTTATAGAAGTAGAAAACCCTATTTTTTCCCACCGAATTGGTTGGTGATTTTGAACTTCTTACCTTGATGCTTTAAACCCAACATGTAACCACAAACTGTTCACCTAAGCCCACATTATTCCATAAACTGTTCATATAGCAGTTAGCAGCCTCCTTGGCACCAGCTCGTCTAGAGGCTGCCTTTCAATAGACTCCAACTGTCCAGGATCCTTATAAACACACAGGAAAGATGTCTGGAAGGCAACCTGGGTGGGAAAAAAGTGGGGTAAGGATAAGGAATTGCATAGAAACAGGGAGGAAGGCCTTAGAATAATTCTTAGAGAATGCAGTGCTAAATCTTAAAAGTTTGAAAGAAGGGAAGTTAAGAGTGTTGTAAAATAAATAGATAAATAAATAGATAAGCGATTCCAAGCAAAGGTAAAAGATACCAGAGTTAAAAAAACAAGATGGTGAGTGGAGGAATCTTTCTTTAAAATGATCTTTGAAAGAGGCAAGAAATAAATCACAGCCAGTGGTATGCACGCCAATGTTTATTGCAGCACAATTCACAATTGCAAAGAGTTGGAAGCAACCTAAATTTCCATCAGTAGATGAATGGATCAACAAACTCTGGCACATACACACAATGGAGTACTATGCCTCACTCAAAAGCTCAGATGAGCACATGGAACACATCTCTGCATGGGAAGAACTGGAGGAAATTATGCTAAGCGAAGTCAGTCAATCACAAAAGGATAAGTACGGCATGGGCCCCCTGAGTTAAGTAGAAACAGTATGGTGAGTATAAAAGAAAAGACTCCTATATGCCATATTAGCTGGCCCAAGAGATAGGGTAAGGGGAGGAGGGAGGACCAAACCTAGGGAGATACATGTTGGACGCAACACAGTAATGGGGGAAGGATGGGGAGGGGGAGTTAAAAGGGAGTTCAAAAGTGATAGGATAACTGAGGGAATGGGGCACTAATCCACCCAGGGAGGGAGTATGGGTCTTGTCTCCACAGATACCGGAGTGGGTGAGCTGTTCCTACCACGAAACAACCAACCATGAGGACAATGTGGATGCATGGAAGGATGCAAGAAAAGAGAGCTATAGAGCCGGACGCAACCAGAGTCAGATGGACTCCATCTCTAGTAGTGGGTGTGGCAGAGAACAGGGTGGGGGAGGGACCAGCATCCCACACCCACAGGGACAAAGAAAAGAAGGGAGGAAGAGAAGAGCTGGTCCAAGCTCCACACCGACACATGATGCTCAGAGGAATACATCCCTCTGGAGACCCATTGCACCACAGAAAGGACTGGGCAAATGATTCCTGGGGCCACGAGAGAGGAGAGGAGAAGTGGGGGAGGACAAACACATGGACATGGCGGGGGAGCAATATGTGGTTAGGAATCGATGGAAAGGAGGGTATGGGAGGTCTGGTCGGGATTAAGCAAGGACAATGAATCTATGAGAAAACAATGAAATGCCAATGAAGGTGGAACATGATGGTGGGATAGGAGGGAATGGAAGGAAATAGAGGAAGAGCTAGAAGGCAAAGGGCACTTACAGAGGTCTAAATATAGGTATGTCTGTACATAGATACAACTATCTATTATAAGTTGGGAATAAATTTAAGAACATATCTATAGGCCAAATATTAGGGTAGCAGGTGGAACTTGGGCCCTCACCCTGGTACTCCCTCAATGCAAGAACACTTTGTTCTATGAATCTGGCATTCCTCGAGGCTCAATGGCCCAACACGATCACTGCAGTAAATTGGGTGCACAAAAAAATGTGGTGAAGAAAGCTGAAGGTGCCCAGCCATCAAAGGATATATCAAGTGTCTTGAAAGCCTGAAGATAAACATTAGACCATTTACCTGAGAAGAGACCACAGCCACACAGAAGAAGCACAACAGCCAGCGTGGTCAGATGGTGGTGAAAGTGGTAAAAGGTCTAGACAATAGACATCAAATGGGGCAGAAAAAAAAAACAAACATATATCACTGTGTGCACACATCCCCAATGTACCAATTGAACACATGTAAGATCATGAGCAAGGGTGGTGAAGAAAGCAGATGGGCCCAGCTATCAAAAGATAGAGCATCCGGCGTCTTAAAGGTTTGAGCATAAACAAGCAGCCATCTAGCTCAGAAGCAACAAAACCCACCATAAAAGAAGATCACTTACCTGTGCAATCATGAGGTGCTGAAACAATCAGGTATCAAAGAACAAAAATCAAAATCAATGGACCAATTGACTCCCAATATCGCTGATGACAAATGGATACAAAGGCAAACAAAGTAGAAGAAACGATGGTACCCAGTTAACAAATGATTGAATGCCTGGAATCTCAAAAACTTGAAGATAATCGAGTCACCATTCAGCGCAGAAACAGCAAAGTCTACATGCAGGAAGCACACCAGCATGCATGATCAAGAGGGGCCGAAGGGAGCAGATATCGAGCACCAACGAACAAGAATCACATCATTACATAGGAGGAGGAAAGCAGGGTGGGGACCTAAGGCCCACTGGTAGGTAATTTTACAGGGGAGTCACGGGGAGGAGACAGACCAGTCAGGGGGCAGCCAGGCGGTGCCCTCTAATTCCTCAAGTTTCCTCTAGTTCCTGAAGCCTTCCTTCCCATACCCCAACCATCATGGTCCCAACTCTACCTTGCAAATCCAGATGGACTGGAGAAGTCACACTGGCATAGAGTGGAGCTGGAGATATGGGGAAACCAGGATGAATGGGCCCCTTCAGGCCAATGGTTAGATTGGAGATACTGGAAGGGTGGAGAAAAGGTGGGGTAGAGAGACGGAACCAACAGCAAGGATATGTACGCAAACTCCTATTTGAAGGATGGGCATCAAAGGAGTGAGTTGGGGGAGAGGTCGGGCAGTGTAGGATATGACAAAGCAATAACAATGTATAAAGTATTGAGGGTTGGAGGGGAGGAGAGACCAGGGGAAGAGAGGAAGGATTGGAAAAGTTGATACTAGGGGCTTAAGGGAAAAGGTGGACGATTGGAGAACAATAATAGAAGTGGACATGTGAGGGGGCTTGACGAGTATGCTTATTTATATATTGTGAAAAATGATGTATGAGCCCCCGATAAAATGATTGAAAATAAAATAAAATAAAATAAAATGATCTTTGAATAAAGGATCAAGGTAGCAGAAGAGGGAAGAACGGAAAACAAGGTTTAATCATGGATAAATTCTTTTACCATTTGAAGATTCCATAAGTTATGCCTGAATATGGAAAGGGTTTGGAAGAGAATGCAAAAAGTAATAAAACCAAATTTGAGTGATCTCACTCTATGTTTTATCTCCATTGTTGATGCTCAAATGTTCTTTTGTACCATTGTTTCATCAACTCACCCTTTGACATTCTATGACTGTCAATGTGTGATAAGCATCGCTATCAAGTTCAGAACGCATCACTGACATCTCTAATAATCTATGACTTCAAAGATCTTTTTAAAAATCAGTTGCACACTTGGCAAATGATAGGCATCGACTTATACCTAATTAAAAACCCAAACTCATTACTGCCAAGTTGATTCAAACTCATGCTTTATGGTGGCTCCATTTGTTACAGAGTTGAACTGTTCCTTAGAATTTTCTTGGTTGACATTTTCGTGGAAGCAGATTTCAAGCCTGTTTTTCAGGCTTCCATTGAGAGAATCATCAACCTTTAGGTTAACCAGTTGAATCATAAACCTTAAAAAAAAAACACCTTTAAAAACCAACCTAAGGCTAGCCTATCTTAAAAAACCAAACCTTTAAAAACCAACCTAAGGCTAGCCTATCTTAAAAAACCAAACTTTGGGTTAACTGGTTGAAAATCATTAGCACCATTCAAGTACCTAGTTTCTACAAATGAAAGATAGGCTTGAAGACTCAGAAGATCAAATCATAATTCACAATTCTTTCAACACTCATATAAATTTCCCCTCTAAACTCCTAGCAAGCTATTGATTTAAGTAAGCCTTAGCTTTTTGATTCTCAATGAAAATATCCTTAAAGCCTTGATTTAAGGGTCCCTGCCAGCAAAAGGGAATTTTCCCAGTTCACTTCCTGTGGAGCATAGCTAGTATGAGATAGGGATAGTAAGTTGAAACCCACTGTAGGTCATGAATGAAAAAGATATGCAATTATCACACCAGATTCACTCTGAGGAAGTTCCTCAATGAGATGGAGTGACACAGTGGCTGCTGCATCTTGTGAGGATGCTATAGGACTGTGCAGTGTTTCGGTTGTGTCATCGGATCACTATGGGTCGACTTGATGGTACCTAAAAAGAGCAACAACATGTCCACTTTACACTATGAAGAAAGACTCTGGACATAAAATGCTGACATACAGATTAGTGAATATATATATATATATATAATATAGATATATATCACCTACCAAGTCACACGTAGACTAAATCTTCAATGACTAAGTCTCTCTAACTTCTGTATCTGTATTTCTCAGGACTACATGGACTTGTTTTGTTTTCGATGGGTTAATTACCAATGAAACATTTTTCCTCTGTGGTCTAGACATAGAAATATCCAGATATTGTTTCCCTTGAAAGGCAGCCATCCTGCTGAATGTACTTGATCACCGATTCCCATGTTTTCCTAAGGCCAGTTGGGGCAAAACATAATTTCTGAGGGTTTTTCTACCCACCCAGCTCCCCCCCGCCACCACCACCCACCTTTTCTTTTTTTCTTTTTTCTTTTTTTTTTTTTTGCCGATTAACAGCTTGTTTATTTTCTATTGAGGATGCTGCCAAGCAAAGAGAGGGAAGGAGGAAAAAAACCTTAATTTGAAAGGTGGAGAAACTAAAGAATGATGGATTTACTGTTGCCAAAAGGAAACAATCCCTAGACTTAACAAATAAGGGGGTTACTCAAAATTATATAATTTCAGTAGTATAAACAAATATCGGAGATATTTGAGCATAATAGAAGTTTTAACTCGAGGGTGTGTAGTGTGTGTTCATGTTAATATAGAATGACAGACATGTGTGTGTGCTTAATAGAGAGAGAGAAAATATAGGTAAAAATAAGCATAGAAGAGAAATTTTAACTTTGGAAATATTTTAATCTTGACATACTATTTCTGTTACCTTAAATAAGGCATGCTGTTTGCCTGAGCCTTTGTTCTTACATATGTAAACAAAAATGTTTAGATGATTTTATGTCCAAGGTATGTCAAATCTTTAGAATGTCTTGACCTCCTGTGTGTCTCGGGCCATAATTTTCTGCCTGGCAAGGCTCTGTTTCCCTCGACCCTACTCCTTTTGGAGAAGCTACTTGCTTGCTTCTGTGGGAGTTACATAATAAAGTGGGAGGTGAAGACAGCCGAATCTGCTCTGAAACATGATAAATAACCCTGATGTCCTGAGTGTGCCTTTATTGCTGGAGGCCAAGAAACTCCACACAGACGTGGGAAGGATTAACCGGTCCTCCGACTGAATGCAGACTGGCAGGGGGGCCAGGCACATGTAGGCCACATGAGGTTGCTCATTCTGGGAGGAATTGGAATGCATCTCCCTTCCCTGACACGCTTCCATTCCTGAGTCCCAGAGGTCCCTTGTGCAGCACAGTAAGGGGCACTGCCAGGCACAGGGGAAAGTAGCAGGAGCCGAACCCTATCTATATCAGGTCTCATGCCAACTCTTAATGACGTGGGCAACGCAGTTGGCCACTGGCACGATGTTCCCTCAGCTTTGCTAAAATAGCCAAGTCTGTGACTGCTGTGATGCCTAGTAGTGCCATTCCCATTCCAGGCCAGGGACCGTTTAAATGAAAAAGTTGCAAAAACATAAAACCGTCAGTATGATTAATGCTCTTAAAATCCGATTTTTTTTCTTTTAATCAGAAACTCTTTGTGCATCCTGAAGGGAGACACCACCCAAGTGCTCCATTGAGGCAAGAGCAAACTCTGCTCAGACACTGGTGAGCCTGGGGAAGGAGCAAAGGCTGAAGTGGCAAATAACAGCACTGATCCCTGCTCATGGGCCAAAGCCCTAACCAGAAGTGCCTGGGACTGTCTTATGGAGTTACCCAGACTGGGGCTCTCGCTTTTCTCTAAAGTGCATGTTCCAACAGTATTAGACACACGCTGGAAGCAACTACACATTTCTGAATGATGAATTCTGAGGTGAAGACTTGTCAGTGGTACGGTAATGTGGATAGAAGAAAGATATTTTATTTGGTGGTAGAATTGTCTGACCCTTAAAAAGACACCATAAAACATAGTTTGCACATAAACTACTGAAATTTCAATTTTAACCTTCCTACTGGTTTCCCCATCTTATTTCTTTTTTTCCCCTCATTGAATGTTAGATGTCACATTAAAGCATAGTAAAATAGCCGCAAGGTTCGACTTCTTCATGCTAGACTTCACACCCCAAACTGTGTTCTACAAATATCTGGGAGCATATTTCCCAACCTTATCTCCTCATCCAACCCTTAAACTTTTCCTCACACCCCGTAAACCTCAGGACCTAAATATACTATCCCATTGGGTAGACACCATCTAAGTGGCTTGAGGAACTAGTCACATTTCTGTTATTGTCATCTGATCTGGAGGTGCGTACTATGCAAGACCCCAATGATAATGGCGATCCACTTGAGAATAGTGATGGGTAAATTGCAAACGACAGAAGAATAGCCTCTCACAGGTCCTAAGGTTTGGAAGAAATAGAAGCAGAAAGCTCCTTAGATGAGAGTATGGTCAGACTGTGACTCACTTAACTTTGAATATGACAGTAGAAAAAGCAACCTCTAGAAAAGAACATCATGGTCGGTAAAGGAGAGGGTCAGTGAAAATGAGTCGTCCTGACTCAACAGCCAAAATAATTGACTGACATATCTCAAGTGTCATGAAATTGGTATTGGGCAATGCTTGCTTTTGTTACAAATAAGGGCACATGAGTTGGAGCTAATCATAAGAACAATAGCCTGTGGCACATTAGCTACTATTTGCTCATTCAATTAATATGATTGTGAAATTGATCATTGAACATCCAGGCTCTGGAAAATATTCCGATAACCTTCAAGTCTTCTTGCTTTCTCTCCTTTTGTACATTCTAGATTTACTGTTGTTATTGCTAGTCACCATCAAGTGGGTTCTGAATCATGGTGACCTTATGTATAACAGAACCAAACACTGCTCTGTCCTGTGCCTTCTTCACATTGACTAGATATTTTTAAGTTTAATACATGACACGGTGCATATCAAGGTGCTTACCTGAAAGGGCACAGCAACTTCCATGGAGTTAGCTAGCTGAGGATTCTGGTTTCCTTTAGAATTTTGTGTTCAACCATGTCTATACTTATTCTGTTTTCTTCTTGGGTTGATGCCTGGGTAGTTTTCAATAGTTTACTATTGTAAATGGTGATATTATGGATATCAAATATCTGGCTCTGTTGACCTCTATTTCAGTTAGCTATCAACTTTGGAGCAAAATTGATCATAGATATAGTCAACCTGGTTTCAGATGTAGTTTTATCACATCAGACTAGCACCAGCAGTATCTCTCTGCCAATCATGCTTGCTGTGCCACTTCCTCACTAAAAACCCAAACTAAAGCAGGTGATTTCAACTCATGATGACTGAGTATGCAGAGTGGAACTGGACTTTGTAGTGTTTTCAATGACTGATCACTTGGAAACAGATCACACGCCCTTTTTCAGATGCCTTCGTTTAGGTTTGGACAAACAGTCTTTCAGTTAATAGGGGACAACCTAGCCTATACTCATCTAGCCAGGGACTCCCCATCCTCACTAAAAACCTTTATCTCTTGTCTTTTTTAGTGGATCTGTGTTTTTTTTCCGGGGGGGGGAGTTTTTAATCTGTACTTCTAGCTATTCTAGTGAATGTGTGGTTTTGTCATATGGTCACTTTTAATTTGTATTTCCGTAACAACTAGTGAGGATGAAGACTGTTCATAAGTTATGGATCATTTGACTATTTTCTATTGTGTAGTCAAGACTCAAGTGCTGTTTGGTGTCCTAATGGGTAAAACTATTATTTTCTTACTAATTTGTAGCAGGTCTTTGTGTTTTAGTTCATTTTTGCAATTGGTTTACATTTGAAAAGCATGAACTTTTGTCATCCTGGAATATAGCATGCACAAGTCAGTTAGGTATAGTTTGGTGGTAGTATAGCTCATAGCTTCTATTTATATGCTGACTCTAACTTTTTCTTGTGACAAATGCTGTGGTGCTGAGGCTAGGTATTTGAATGCCAGTAGTTTGAATTCGCCAGCTACTCCATGGGAATCTGTTTCTGCAAAATCTAATGATCTCGGGTTGAGCCCCGGTGGTATAGTGGTTGAGTGTGGCCCACAGGGCTGGCGGTTCAAATCCAGCAGCAGCTCTCCAGGAGCAAGGCTGGGCCTCCTACTCCCACCAGAGGGCAGTGGTGCTGCCCCTCCAAAAAAAAACAAAAACAAAGAATCTAATAACCTCAGAAACCCAGGCAGCTTATGGGTTATGCCTTGGGCTGCAGTCCTCACTGTTAGTAATCCAAAACCGCCAGCCACTCCTGAAGAGAAAGATGGGACTTTCTATACCTTGAAACAGAATCTTAGAAACTCGGTTCTACCCTTCCCTAAAGGGTTGCTATGACACATCACCAACTCCATGGCAATGAACTTGGTTGCTTTGATTTTCAGTTGGGTAAGCATCAGGCGACTAACCACAGAATCCCTAGTTCAAGCCCACAGGAAAAAGATAAAGCTATCTGCTCTGATAAACGTTTTTCAGGCTCAGAAGCCCTGTGCAGGGTGCTATGAGTTGGGCAGCAGTGGGTTAAATAAACCAAGATCAAACTCCTTTGGATTTCAAACACTAAGGATTAACCATGTTGCATTTCAAGAGAAACCATAGTTTAATGCAAGAGGTTCTTCAAAATGTTTGTGTGAAAATTCCATTTCATTAATCTTTTAATTCCATTTTCCAAGAGCATTTGAAGTCCCTAAATATGATTATGTAAACAAACTCTTCAAAGAATTTTTCAAGAAAGGAAAAAATAGGTTACTCTGTTTAAAGTGTACTTTTCTCATTATCCTATAACATTATGATCTGACTTTTGCCTATACCCAATGAAAACTACATTTTCAAGTGATCCCTCATTATACTCCACATCTGTTTTTCAAGTTCACTTTCTACGTTCTCTTCCACATATTATGATATAATGCCCCCAGATATCTCAGGATGTAAGGACAATCATTAAATATTTTACTTAAAAGGTGCAGATTGGTCTTATTTTTATTCATTTTTAATAAAAAGTAGACCATATGTTATAATCTTAATTATACATCTAAACAAATTTGTGGTTTTATAGCCTGTAAAGGGCTGCATTTCTATAAACAATCTTGTAAATCTAGCAAATCTAGCAATGTAAATCTAGCAAAAACATCTTCTAGTCTAAAAACTAGCATAAATTTATAAATATTACATTTATGGAAAAGAGAACATGCATTACTGAGTTTTTCAAGGTATCCAGCTACAGTGATCAACATGTTTCCAGCTAGCTAATGTATTTTGGATTGTGGTCATTAGTTTATACTTGCTTTTTTCCAGAGGTCTTTATTATCATTACATGCAACAAAATTAAACTCATGGTGAAAAGTTAAGACCATTCCTTTGGCTCTTTTACTATTGGAAATTAACTTGTTCAGCACTTAGGGTTGTTGGCTACACTAGCAAGGCACAAGAAAGTAAAAGAAATTTTGTGTCCACTTCATTCATTATTCATTTTGAAGGATTTTTGCAATGAGTTACACAATGGAAAAATTCCCCAAGTATTCGCTTTCTCTATGTTTTTGTAATGAGTACCAACAGTCAAGCACAATCCCAACAAATTAATGTATTCAAATGTTTCAGAGTTAAAACACTAAATTTATAAAAGTGATGTCTGGTTTAGTGACTTGTATGGTGTTGTGATGTATGGTGTTCTGGCAGGTATGCCACTGGTGTTGCAAATGCCAGTAGAATCGCCAATGATGGAAACATTCCAGCAAAGCTTTCAGACTAAAGCATACTAGGGGAAAGACCTGGATATGTGCTTCACCAAACTAGTCAATATAAACTCGATGAATAGGAAAATGTTGTCCAAGACGTCAACTTACTTACTTTGTAGGCACCAAAAGAAGTGATCCATCATTAAAGAAGCGTATCACAGAACGGTGACCACAAAACAATACAGCTAAACAAACCAACAATCATGACATGCAAAGCTGGACAAGATTTAACTCTCTTTGAGCTGTCAACATGAGAAGTAAGTTGACATGACGCAATGAAAATTAACAACAAAAATATTTTTTATGAAAACCTTTTAAAAATAAGGATTAGAGAGTGCAAATATCTTTTATAAGATTTTGTGAAATCTTTAAAAAATCAGGACAAGATGTTGAATGAGCCAGATTGGGGCAATAATTATGGGTACTAATATGTAGATTTTTTAAAATATATAGATTGAAAAAGAGTATTCACAGTCTCTTTTTTTAATTATTTTTGGTAGGTCATCCGACTCTTATCATTTGTACATCAATTGTATGGGGACCACATTTGCAAATCATCATCCTCAAAACATCGTCCTTCCACTTGGGCCCCCTGTATCAGCTTCCCAAATATCCCCTCCCTCCCCACACGCCCATGAACCCTTAACAATTTACAAATTATCATTGTTTTGTGATTTGTACACTGTCTGAAGTGTCCCTTCACCGACTTCCCTGTTTTCTGTACCCCAGGGAGGAGATTATATGTAGATTCCTGCAATTGGTTCCCCCTTTCTACTCCACCTTCCCTCCACCCTCTTGGTATCACCACTCTCCACCTCCCCACTTGTCCTACCATCTGTCCTGAATTTCCCTTGCTTCCAGCTCCTATCTGTACCAGTGTACATCCCCTGATCTAGCTGAATTTGTAAGGTAGAATTAGGATCATGATAGTGAGTGGGAGGAAGCATTTAAGAACTGGAGGAAAGTTGCATATTTCATTGTTGCTACACTGTTTCTTGATTGGCTTACCTACTCCCTTCTACCCCTTAGTAAGGGGATGTTGCTTCACCTATTGATGGGTTTTAGATTCCCAGTCTGTACTCCCCCTCATTTATAATAATTTAGCTTTTAGTTCTTTGATGCCTGATACCTGATCCTTTTGACACCTCTTGGTCACACAAACTGGTGTGCTTCTTCCATGTGGACTTTGTTGCTTCTGAGGTAGAGGGCTGCTTGTTGACTTTCAAGCCTTTAAAATCCCAGACTCTACATCTTTTGGTAGCCAGGAACCATCCACTTTCTTCACTACACTTGCTGATGCACACATTTATCTTCAGTGATTGTGTCAGGAAGGTGAGCATCATGGAATGCCAATTTAGTAGAACAAAGTGTTCTTGCATTGAGGGAGTACTTTAGTGAATGTGAAAAGCCCACCTGCTGTCTTAATACTGACCCTATAATTGCATGCATATAGATCTATTTCCCTATCATCATATATAAATATATTCATCTCTGTACATGCCTGTATTTAGACCTCTATAAATGCCCTTTACCACCCCCCTCCCAGTTCTTTCCTCAATTTCCTTTTACTTTCCTCTTGTTCCACTATCATGCTCAGTCTCCATTGGGGCTTCAGCATTTTCTCTCTGTTACATTACTCTTGGTCAATCCTTATCAGGTCTCTCACACCTACCTTGTCACTGCTTTGAATCACTTGTTCTGTTATCCCTGGGTTGGTCAACACCACCTCTTTCCTTCTCCTCTCCATCTCCCATGCCCCCCCTCCCCCCGCCAAACAATCAGTCCCATTGTTTTCTCTTTCAGACTGTTCATACAGCCTATCTTATCTAGATAAACCTGCAGAGATAACAATATGTACCAAAAAAATGGCATCTTAAGTTGAAGCGATCAGAGAAAATAAAACAAGGATAACAACAACAAAATAGCAATGTCCATAAGGCATATATTAATGTTAAAAATGAAAATAATAACAAAATAAAAACCTGTGAATAGTTCAAGTTCTGTTCATTGACCTCCAGGAGTATCTCCCAGTTGAGTCTGATGGGGTGCCACACCCTGGCCCCAAAGTACACCCTTGGTACTCCCTTGGAAACTCTGTTGCACACCCTTAGTATTTTGCTACATTGTGGTTAGGTCAGACAGTGTACAATATTGACCTTGCTTCTCCATTATTGTCCTTGTAGGGTCTTGGGTAAGTGAGGAATGCCATGTTTCATATTGGGGCCGGTCATAGGTCCTGTCTGTGCATTGGCTGTACTGAATGGGAATATTGTCCTCGAGGTTCAGTGGTCCAACATGCACTCCATTCTCTCTTCCTCCCCCTTCATTTGTTCTGGTGTGCGCTGGTCAGGCATGTCACACCCCCAAGCTGTAAATTCAGTGCTGTCCTCCAAAGCAAACTCCCCTGGGGAGAGAGGTGGCTGTCCATGTAGTTGGGATTGGGGTTGGGCCTTTAGACCTCTCCACTGCCTCCCCACTCCATGCCATCACGCTGCATTCACATCCTGGAACTCTGGGTTTAACTTTGGTCTCTCTTTCCCTGTGGTGATATAAACAATACGCTCCCCTTGGGTGAGTTAGTATCCCTCCCCTCTCTACATATCGCCATCTCACCCCCAACTGCAGTTGGCTACTATATGTAGCCCTGGATTTGATCTGGCCTCTGCCACACTATCTGGGCCTCCCTCCAGGAATTTCTATATACAGTAGCTTTTTCCCTATGCCCCTTTTGCATTTTTTAAGCTTCCCTCAGCAGACTATGTTGTTCATGTTCTTTTTCGCTTGACTTACTTCATTTAGCATAATTTCCTCCAGTTCTTCCCTTGCAGCGATTGCTTCATGTGTTCATCACTGCTTTTCAGTGATGCATAGTACTCCATTGTATGTATGTACCACAGCTTTTTTTTTTTTTTTTTTAGGCATCACTGCCCTCTGGCAGGAATGGGAGGCCCAGCCTTGCTGCTGCTGGATTTGAACCGCCAAGTCAGTTGGCTGCAGTCCCACACTCAACCACTACGCTACCGGGGCTCAGCCCGTACCACAGCTTTTTAATTCATTAGTTGATAGAAATTTGGGTTGTTTCCATCTCTTTGCAATTGAGAACTATGCTACAGTGAACATTGGGGCACAGATATCTGGTCGTGGTTTGTTTCCTGCCTCTTCTAGGTATATGCCAAGTAGGGGAATTGTTGGATTGTATAGTAGCTCAATTTCCATCAGTTTTAGATATTGCCATATGGATTTCCATTGTGGCTGTACATACCTACAGGTTCACAGCAGTTTATGAATTTTGTTAATCCTTTCAAAACCCAATTTTTAGCAGCATTTATTTTTTCCCTTTGTTTTCTTATTTTTCCTCTCCTGAATCTCAGCCCTGATTTTTATTATTTCTTTTCTTTTGCTCTTTGTGGGATTGTCTGCTGTAGTCATAAATTTTGTGTCAGCATATCACTTATGAAACAGTCTTCCCTTTTCAAGTGTACATGGTACATGCATTGCTATGAAACTTCTTCCTCTGGCTTTGCTGTGTCCCTTAAGTTTTGGTATGTCGTGTTTTCATTTTCATTGGTGTCTAGAAATTTCCTAATATCATCTCTGATCTCGACCAGTATGTACTCCTTTTGCAATAGAGTTATTCATCCTCTAATTATTTGCTCTTGTTTCCTTCATTTTGTTGTCATTGATTTCCAGCCTGATGGTCTCTATGTTATCAATGTGCTTAAATTTATGTAGATTCAACTGATGTCCCAGCATATGGTCTATCTTTGAATATGTACCATGTAGGCTTGAAAAGAATATGAGTTTTATGGTATTTGGATGAAACAACCTCTTTCTCAGAGACTGGTGTATTGAAGTCACCCACTATAGTCGTTGATACTGTGATTTCTTTATCATCTTTTGAAGTGTTTGTTTTATTTGTTCAGCGGGTTTCTCATTTGAGGAATATATGTTTAAAATTTTTATTGGTTCATTGTCTACCATCCCCTTGAGGATTTTATAGTGCCCCGCTTTATCTCATTTTATGGTTTGCACTTTGAAGTCAATTTTAACTGAGATTAGGATTGCTACCCCTGCTTTTTTTGAATTATTATTTGCTTAGTATGCCTTTCTCCAGCCTTTGATCTCACCCTATTTTTGTCTGTAGTCTTGAGATGTGTCTCCTGTAGGCAGCAGATTGATGGGTTGTGTTTTCTAAGCCATTCTGCTAGCCTCGGTCTTTTAATTTCTGAGTTCAGTCCATTGATATTTAGGCTTATTATCTCCAAGTGTGGACTATATGATGTCATCTTATATCTTTTGTGTTAGGTGTTTCCCTATTTCCCTTTCTTTTCAATGTGTTGTGCATGTGTGTGTGAGGGTTTTTCATTCTTGACTTCTTTCCACCCTTAAGTCATTCTTATTTTCTCTTTGTTGCTCTCTGGGTAAAGTTGTTCTCTGGGATGTTTCCTTATTTACACTTGATAAGTGCTGTTATTATGCGAAGTCAGAATCAGCAAGGATATTTTGTAGGGCTGTGTTTCTTCTAATATATTCTTTGAGTTTTTCCTAGTCTGGGAAAATTCTTACTTCTCCATCTATCTTGGCAGATAATTTGGCTCGGTAGAGTATTCTTAGGTTTGCATTATTCTCCTTCAATTTTTGGAATATATTGCTCCACTTTCCTCTTTTTCATAGTGTCCACTTATAGGTCTGAGCATAGTCTTATTTGAGAATCTTTATATGTGATTGCTGTCATGATTTTCTCCTTTCCTCAAAGTTAGATAATTCAACTATAATGTGCCTTGTTGACTTTGAATTCAGTCTAGTTGGTGTTCTTTCAGCCTGCTGAATGGTTGCCTGGTTTTCATTCATTAAGCTGGGGAAGTTTTCCTCCAAGAATTCTCTATTGTTGCAGATGACTTCTTTGTTGTGTTTTCCTCTGGTAGACCAAAAATTCGGATGTTTTTCCTCTTCATAGCTCCTATATTTTCTTCAGTTTCTCTGATGATCTTATAAGATCTTTGTTCGTGTTTGCTAAAGTCTGCTTGTTTATCCTCTAAGTCACTGGTGTGGTTTTCAGCTTCCTCCAGTTGATTCCCCATGTCAATGAGTCTGCTGCTGGTTTTTGTTATTCATCCCTAAGCTCTTGTAGTTCGCTTTGGTGTGAGGTCTTTATCTCATCTATCAAGTCCTCATTTTTCTGTATTGTTTCTCTCACATCCTGTATGACTCCAAGCAGCATTCTGAATTTTTTGTTCTGTTGGATATCAATGCCTGCTTCTTCTATGCATGCCATTAGGTTCAGGACATCTTCTGTGGTTACCTTTTGCTTCTCCTTTTTTTTTCATTGAGGCTGTTGGGGCTGATTGCTGTTTGTGTTGCATTGTTCTAGAGGAAATAGGTGCCATTTTCCAAGGAGTTAAAGAGCACTGGCTCTCTCTGGGAGACTTGTACAAATGTGTCTTCTAAGTTCTTGTAACTAATTTCACTTTGGAATTGGTGTACCCCTTTAACATCTAGTGGCTTCAGTCTTTCCATAGTGAACTAGTATCCATGATTTGAAGGGCTAGTTGGATGGTCTTCTCAGGGACCACTGGTTGGATTGTTGTTGACCCACAAGGATGGGGCTGCACTGCAAGATCTCCTGCACTGCAGGAGCTGATGTTGCAGCACAAGGAAGCCTTGAGCACGGCAGGGAATGCATGGGGGTGACTGCTGCAAGGAGTGCCCCACAGGAGGCTGGTGGGCTACCCACTCCTGAGTAGAGCACCATGAATGGTGGGCAGACTCGCCCGGATCAGAGACCACAGAAGCTGGACTGTGGTCCCTGCTACAGTGTGGAACTCCTGCCAGGACCAACAGAACTGTCCTAGACCATGCAAGGCACCAAGGCAGATTGAGGGAAGTTCCCTCAGTCTGTTGAAAACACAGAGGACATATAAAAACTCTCCCACCCACACAGTCTGGAATTCCCCTGTAAGAAATTGAGCGGAAAATACTCAGGTAGAGGGTGGGTGGACTTCTCCAGCCTCAGGCTATACTGTACAGGGTGGGCCTCTCCCAGCTGGGTGTAGCAGGCATAATTGCCCTAGGCTAAGGGGAGCTGTCTGGAGGTCCACGATGGCATCTGAACCAAATTGAAAAAGACTAGGAGGAACGAACCTCAAGGAACCGAACCTGCCGAAACCGTGCGGGGACAGATAGAAGCAAGGGAACCCAAAGTAACTACACAGCTGAGCCCCGATCCCTGAGTGTGGGGCTGCAAGGTTTCAATCTCTGCCGCGCGCTGGCGGCAATCAGTGACTGATGAGATAAAGCCCCTATGCCAGCCCCAATTGTCCAGGCAATGGTGCCGGCGAAGACAGTGGCAGACAGTGGCGCAGCTAGGGTTTGACCCTAGCTGGGCTTCACAGTGGTAAGCTCAAAGCCACCAGTCCCTCAAAACCCAGTGAATCTGTGCCCACCTATCTTGATGATGCTGCTCCTGCAACCTGGCAGTGCTGAATTTCTCTCTCAGCTGATCTTTGCTGAGTCCGACTGGTGGATATCACTCAGTCACCATCTTCCACAGTCTCTTATGGAAGTGGAAGTGATGCTTCAAGGGGATGATTGATAAAGTTTTCTAAATGAAGTGATAATGATGCCTCTAAGGTGGACCAGGAAAAATATCTAAACCATAGATCTATGAATGGACTTGGGGCTTGCACTTAATTCAAGAATAACTAGTCTTTATGATGTGTCCCTGCTGGAAGATACCACTGAAGATATGGGCGCTATTGCAGTCTGGTGAAAATACTAGATGGAGCCCATTCATCAGAAAGAGCAGTGTCTGCTGTCTTACTGCCTTGTTTCAAACAAGCAACCGTCTAAGTGCCGTGTCAGCTAAGTCCCGTGGAAGCAGCACACCTGTGCATGTGACCCATGGATTCTAACTAACATAATCCAAATCTAAATGAAGAATCGGTGTCTGTGCTTAAATTGTGAGCACCTGCTCTGCAAAAGACTATGGATGACAGTAGAAACCCAAAATCCATTTGCAGCATCCACATGTAATTTAAGTTTCTGGTGAAATCAGCCATCATAGGTTGAGGGATGTCAAAACCCTTGTTATCAGAGTGTACTGGAAAGTCAATTAAGGCAGACCTAGTTACATCACAATGTAAAATCTAACCATTTTATCTCTCCTTTTAACCACTTTTAAACTATTTCAGTTCTTAAAAAAGTGATGGATTAAACCTTCACTGGAGAAAGCACCTTATTTAATCTCCCTCGTGGTGCAATAAAATTTGTTACCATTTTTAATATTTTCTGCTTTGTTTTCAATTGTGGTTTTTAATCTGATTTACTTTATGATTGTAAATCATGAAATATGAAATATCTTACTTTTCAAAAAATGCTTTTCTGTACATGAGATCTAAGATCGGTAAATTTATAAATACAGTAACTGGATTAATACTTCCTTGGGGATATGGCAAAGGAGGTTGGAGGGAAATGGGAAACTAATAATGATGAGTACAAAATTGAAGAAAATGTTCTGAAACTGATTGTGTTGATGATTGTACAAATCTGGAAGAAACTATTGAACTGTACAATGTGTGAATTATAAGCCAAATAAAACTGTTGGGGGGAAGCACATTCACAGTCTCTCCTTTCCTCCACCATCCAGGATGCAGTAGCCTTCTGTCCTCACAATGTCTATCTCATAAAACGTTCAGGATCAAGAGAGTCTTGGCCAAGAAACAACAGCACGATCATCCCAGTCCCCAATGGATTTGAATGAAAACTGCTAATAAGATCCGGTACAACTCCAAGAGAAGACACTGGAGAAGAACCTGGCTCAGTCTGTAAGGATTCCCCTGTGTGATGGTGGGCACACAGCATTTATCTAAGTTCACTAGCAGTTTAAGGCTCTGCCACCATCTCCATCTGATCCATTGAAATTGCATTGGCATATATTTGGTTTATCCCTTGGTTTTTATGGTTCCACATTGAGATGTTGGCAATTAATGCACAATATATGGCCATGTGATGTAAAAATAGAGAGAGAAAGAATAAAAATAGCATTTACAAATTTACAAACATGAGGGAAGCAGTATTTTCTTTCCTATTGACAAACAATGTAAACACTCAGTAACCAGTAAGATTGCAGACTACCATGGTGAGGTTCCTCTGTATGTTCATAACCTCACATCTCCATCAATCTCCTGCCTTTAAATCCTGATATTAAAGATGCAGAATGTTGCTTCTCATTTTCATGCTAGAATTTCTTTCTCCATCATTGAAACATGTGAGCTCAATTCAGATCTCCCAATCTCTGTGAATGTTTTCCTGACCTGCCTAGAACTCTTCTTTTCCTTGCTTCTGTAACCCATGCATGAGTACTAAAGAGCATTTTCTATGATTGCTTCCTCCCCATCTTCCAAAGCTTTTAAATATTGTAAGCACCTTGATATGCACCATGCCATGTATTAAACTTAAAAATATCTAGTCAATGTGAAGAAGGCACAGGATAGAGCAGTGCTTGGTTCTGTTGCACATATGGTCACCATGATTCAGAACCCACTTGATGGTGACTAGCAATAACAACAGTAAATCTAGAATGTACAAAAGGAGAGAAAGCAAGAAGACTTGAAGGTTGTCGGAATATTTTCCAGGGCCTAGATTTTCAATGATCAATTTCACAATCATATTAATTGAATGAGCAAGTAGTAGCTAATGAGCCACAGGCTATTGTTCTTATGATTAACTCCAACTCATGAGCCCTTATTTGTAACAAAAGCAAGCATTGCCTGATACCAATTTCATGACACTTTAGATATGTCAGTCAATTATTTTGGCTGTTGAGTCAGCACGACTCATTTTCACTGACCCTCTCCTTTACCGACCATGATGTCCTTTTCTAGAGGTTGCTTTTTCTACTGTCATATTCAAAGTTAAGTGAGTCACAGTCTGACCATACTCTCATCTAAGGAGCTTTCTGCTTCTATTTCTTCCAAGACTGAGTTGTTCATTCTTTTGGCTGTCAGGGTACATGAAATATTCCACAATTCAGATACAGTCATTCTGTTTTCACCGCCAACTTTTAAATACACATGAAGGTCTTGGGGAAAACATACATTGGGTTGCACATGATGATATACACACACACACATCACACACACGTCAGGTGTGAAAGGCTGGACTTTTGCTTTTTTTTTCATTATTTACCTTCCTCAAGGACCCCTGGTGGCACAGTGGTTTAAGCATTGGGCTGCTAACTGCAAGGCCAGGAGTTCAAACCCATCAACTGCTCTGCAGGACAACGATCAGCTATCTGCTCTTGTAAAGAGTAACAACCGTATAGAACAGTTTTCCCTGTGAATTTGGTTTTTTGGGGGGAGGGGCATCACTCTCCTCTGGTGGGAGTGGGAGGCCCAGCCTTGCTCCTGGAGAGCTGCTTCTGGATTTGAACCGCCAACCCTGTGGGCCGCAGTCCCGCACACAACCATTACACCACCAGGGCTCAGCCAGAACAGTTCTATTCTATCCTAACTGATCATGATGAGCAGGTTCAAAGGCAGTGAGGGTTTTTTCTGGGTTTTTATTTGCTTGTCTTCTTTCAGTGAAGCTTCCTGTTCTTCTCAAGTATACCTAAATGCCAGCGAATGCTGCTGCTGTCGGTCAGAATCAACATGATGGTGGCGAGTCTGGTGTGGATTTGGTATTCATAGTGCAACTGGTTTCTTGGGATTATTTTCTCTGTTCAATGAGGACAACAGAAATGAGTCTTAAGTTCCATGGTATGAAACCATTCTGTAAAATATTATAAAGTGTCATATTTATTGCTATTTCGTTCTATAGTTTCAAAAGTAGAATTGCTTACTTATAGAAAAGAGGCATGGACTGGTGCCGTTCTCAATGCCAATTCTATTTTCTGAGACAGAATCAGGGTTTCATTAAAATTTGGGCATGGTTCAAATATGCCCAGGGCCTCAGAATAAACTAGTCTTTCTTTCAGCTGAGAGTTATATAGCACTTAAGAGTCACATACTACTCTCCCATGAAATATCGCAGTGATTCCTTATCAGGTGGGGAAATTACAAGCTCCTGGAAGGTAAAATAATAACCACAAGCTTAGTAGCAGCAAAGTTATAACTCAACACAGCTTCTGACCTGAAGTCTTTTCTTCTTTTTTTTTTTTACAGCAGACTGGTCTTCACATAGTTGCTTATTCCCAGACCATGGGTCAGTATCCCTCCTCCAACAGCGATCCCCTGTCTGTCAGGCTCTTTACTTGTTCCTTTACATTTTATAGCTTTATCTAAGCCCACTTTCATCCTTCTCAAAGGGGACGGCAACCATCCCTGGCCATGACACAATTCTAGCATAGGCAGTTCCATGTGGCACAAAATAGAACTGCTCCTTGTGGTTTTCTTAGCTGTCCTCTTGAGAGAAGCAGGATCAGGCTTTTCTTTCACTGTGCTCCTGGGCGGGTTTCAACACCATCACAACTCACGAGGAGTCCCATTGTCTCTGTGGCATAAAAGAAACATTATGGATGCTGTCATTGTTATTAGGTGTTATTGAATAGGTTCAACGCATAAGACTCTGCATGCAATATAATGAAGCACTGTCCGTTTATGTGCCCTCCTCCCAATGTTCTTATGTTGAGCCACTGTGCCAATCCATTTTGTAGGGACTTTCTTCTTTTTTGCTGCCCCTCTGCTTTACCAAACATGACGTCCTTCTCCCAGGCCTGGTCTCTTCTGACAAGCTGTCCAAAGTAGGGATCAGAACCAAACCCACTGCCCTTGACTCCATGCTCACTCATCATGCCCCACGGTGCGTTTCAAAGACTATTCATGGAAGCAGAAAGCTCAGTCTTGCTCCTGCAGAGCTGCGGATAGTTCTGAAGTGCTGAGCATGCAGATCGCTGCGCAACTTGTGGCCACGACACTACCCGGACTCCAGACAAAGTAAGGACAACAGGATCATTGAGATACACTTCATCACTTACCGGGTTTAGGAGTGTTAGTAAGACATAAGAAGTCCCGTGTTAATGAATTAGTTAATTAATGCATGTTCACCAAAAATGTTTAGTTCTCTTTCTGAGCAATTAGTGTGATTGTATGTTTCTTTTTTTCAACATTGAGAAGCCATGATCCCATGGAAGTTATGCGTTGGGCTGCTAACTGAAAGATTAGCAGTTTGAAACCACCAGCTGCTCTAGGGAACAGAGATGGGAACAGAGAAAAGAAATATTTCCCCATAGAAGTAAGTGGATTTGAATGTTAAGAGAACAGGGTAAAAGGAGAGTGTAAGAGGTGGGAAGGAATGGTAATTTTAACATACTATCAATAAGAAAATTTTAAAATACGGTGCTTAGTAGGGACAATATAGGTTACAAAATGTTAAGGATACAGGGGTTTTTTTTGCCCTCAGAGCTTCTATTCAACCATGCTTGTGGCTCTCTCTCTCTCTCTCTCTCTCTCTCTCTCTCTCTCTCTTTCTCTCTCTTTCAGGCTCAGCCTCTGAACTAGGCAGTCCCTTGACCTCTGCCTCAACCCACTGCTCTACCTTACAGTCTCAACACTGCTCTTCTGCTCGCTCAAGTCCAGTGTTAATGAACTAGTTAATTAATGTATGTTCACCAGAAATGCTTAGTTCTCTTTCTGGGAAATTAGTGTGATTATATGTTTCTTCTTTTCAACATTGAGAAGCCATGATCCCATGGTGCTTATGTGTTGGGACGCTAACTGCAAGGTCAGCAGTTTGAAGGTCCTCTGGGGAACAGCGATGGGGCTTTATACTCCTATAAAGAGTTTAGTCTCAGAAATCCCACAAGGTCAGTGCTCTCCTGCCCAATAAGGTCACCATGAGTCAGATTTGGCTGAAAGGTAGTCTGGTTTTTTTGGTTTTATTTTTCCTTTAAAGTTATATACAACCATGAAATGTGAGCAGATACTGTGTGAGTCCCTTTGCAGGAGAAGCTTTTAAAATCACTGTGTGATCTCCATCACCTCTTTGCCCCTGTTATCTGGAAGGACAGAGAGGTGGCCTCTCCTAACCTGGTTCCAATGGAAGACAATGTAAAGTAGAGTCCCCGCTCTTCTCGAACAGTCAACACTCAAAGGGACTGTGAATAAATACTTAAGCCTCTCAAATTTGAGAGGGTTTTTTTTTTAACCAAACATAACCCTAACTCACACACTTTTTAGAGTATATTATTCTAGGCTGGTAACATTTCCCCATGAAATAAGTCAATGGAATATTTTTTGAATCCATGAAAATTAATGAAGTTAATGCTCTTAATGAAGTTTTTTTCCCTTAAGATTATTTAAGTATTCAAAAACTATTCAAACTCATTGCTAGGTTATTGCTCATAAACTTTTCAAGTAAATATTTCAATCTATGACCCTGGGAAATAAAGCAAAGTAGGAATAGGTTCATGGAGCTCTGTCCGTGTTAGAGGGTAAGAGAGAATGAATGGGGTGAGCTGCATCCTGGAGAACTTTCTCATATTCTGCTTTCCCAGCCTCAATTGCCCCAAAGCCACAGCTTCAAACCTCTCTATCGCTGAGAAGTACCCTTCTTTCAGTAACTCCAGACAAGTCCTAATCTTGGCAAACTCTGGACTCATAGGCAGAGGTTGATGTACACGCAATCATTGTATGTTGAATTTCATTCAATTGAAGGAATTGGTTTCTCCCTTTCACAAATTTGAGGATCCCTTAATCTCAACTGGAAGCCCCGGGCAATTGAATAATTTGGTAGCTCATAATGGACTACATAATTTCCAATTCTGTGCACGATTCAACTACTCCAGCATAAATATTTTTTATGCATGGAGTTTCCCATCAAAGCCATGAGGACTATTTAAACACAGCTCAGGGTAGGGTCTAGCCTAAATCTGTGCATGAATTTAATATCTGTGTTAGCGTTTTAATCTAGAAATTACTCTGAGATTTCAGTATTGGATTTTCAAAGATGATAGTTAAGTAAAAAAGGAACTGGACAGCTTAAAGGAAGGTCCTGTTGCCATGCAAAGCTTACCACAATGGTAGTGCTGATCAATATGGAACTATATTACATGATATAAAAGAAAATTTAATGATTCGAACTCAACTTAGTTAAAACTCTTCTTTATCCATTGATTTCTTGATGTAGTATTTTCCCCTGGTAAAAAATATAGAACTAAGATTTTTAACTAGATATTATAAAAAATACAATTTAAATAGTAAGTAGGGAGGGACAAGTTTCTTTAAAACTACATTAAATTGAATAAACACAAGCTAAACACGTCTGAAAAAATGCCTCCATCTCTTGGATTAATAGAAATACTAAATTTTAAGTTTTTAATAGATTTTCTTCACTTTCTATCTTTAAAGATTTAATGAACATCAACATCTGTTAACAACCAATGACTTAGATATCTTTGCATATTTCAACACTTCTCTCATTTTCCTTAGCCTGTTAAAGATTCTTTTCAAAGTGAAAAAGAGCTAGAAATTTCCTTTATGTATTTCATTAATATATTTTGTTTTATTTGTAAATTTGGATGCAATTTTCAAAGACTGATATCTTTTAATCAATCTGCAAGATGTAATGATAATATTGCATAGCATTTAAAATATGTAGTAATTTGATGCTTTATGCAATAGACTTTGGGAAAGTTACATTAGTTTATGTTTTGTACCATGACACACTTTTTTCTCCAAAAGGAGGGTGCATCTTATGGTCTGAATGTTTGGTACTCCAGAGCATTTTAGTATATTTGTACAATTTGGTTCAGAATATTTTTCCTTGTTTTCCTGATTTAAAAACTATGTCTGATGGTCAGGTGTGTCTTATGGTCTGGAAAAATACGGCATATCCAGCTAAATAAATATCAAAACCATGTTTGTTTGGGGATTGTGCCACAAATCCTAAAAGTCCCAAAGACAGAGGGTGCTTGGAAAAGAAAAACAACCTCAGAATGAAGATATGGTAATATGTAAACCAGCAGGAGTAATTTAAACTACCTTTCAGATATTCTTTGCTTTTTTAAAAATAGTCTCATACACTTTAACCACATATCATATAATCCAATAGTTCAATCATATCAAAAAGAGTAGTACAATGATTAAGATGATTCTAAAATCAATTTTATTTTATCTATTTATTTTTAAATCATTTTATTGTGGGCTCATACAGCTTAATATAACTCATACAAGTGTCAAGAACATTTATTTATTTGTTGCTATCATCATTTTGAAAACATTTTCTTTCTACTTGAGCCCTTCGTATCAGCTCCTCATTTTTCCCCTCCCTCTCCCACACCCCCCCCCACACGCATCATGAACCCTTGATAATTTCTAAATTATCATTATTTTGTCATGTCTTACACTGACCGATGTCTCCCTTCACCCACTTTTCTATTGTCTGTCCCCCAGGGAGGGGATTATAGGTAGATCATTGGGATCAGTTCCCCATTCTCCCTCACCTTCCGCTTACCTTCCTGGTATTGCTGCTCTCATTATTGGTCCTGAGGAGTGCATCTGTCCTGGTTTCCGGCTCTTTTCTCTGGTACATCATCAGAGTACATCCTTTGGTCTAGCCGGATTTGTACAGAAAAATTGGGATCATGAGAGTGGGAGTGGGGATGGGGTGGGGGAGTAAGCATTAAAGAAATAGAGGAAAGTTATTTGCTTCACCAGTGTTTCCTGCACCCTGATTGGCTCGTCTCTTCCCTGTTACCCTTCTGTGAGGGGATGTCCAATTGTCTACAGATGGGCTTTGGGTTTCCACTCTGCACGCCCCCTTATTCACACTGATATGATTTACAATTTTTTTTCTGGGTCGTTGATGCCTGATACCTGTTTCCATCAACACCTCAAGATCACACAGGCTGGGGTGTTTCTTCCATGTGGACTTGGCTGCTTCTGAGCTGGATGGCTGCTTGTTTGTTTTCAAGACTTTAAGACTCCCAGATGCCATACCTTTTGACAGCCAGACACCATCAGCTTTCTTCACTACATTTTCTATACAACCATTTTGTCTTCAGTGCCCATAAAATCAATTTTATAACATTTTATTCTTTCTTGTATTCACTGTTATTCACAGCATTACTGTCTTATTGTGCAAAAATAGACAAAACAAAATATTTTCCAATTTAACAACTTCTACCTGTATAAGTATCATTGACGATACTTTTTGCATTGTATAACTATTAATGGTATCCTTTTCCAAATTATTCTACTATCATTAGCATAAACTAAATGCCTCTTTAGCAAAAACTCTTCTTCTCTCACTCATAGTAACCATAGGTCAAAATTTATTCTTTCTCTTTTTTTTACTAGTGTACTTCATGTGATATTCCTACACCACACACTCTCATAGTTAGATCATATTTCTTAAAAGTTGTGTATTCATCATCACAATCAGCTCTAATGCTCCCTTCTCCCTCCTGGCTCCAAGATAATTTCCCCAATGTGAGGTCTCCTCTTTCAATATGGTTCTTAAGAAGTGCATATAAGAGGGGAGGGGTCATGACACTATTCTTTTCTAGCTTACTAGAGGTATACTATTTTTATAATTTAGTTAAGGAAAGGCAGTCTGGAGACCCAGGGGGTACTCAGTGGGCTGCTAACTGCAAGGTCAGCTTTGCAAATCACCATCTGCTCCATAAGAAAATGATGAAGTTTTATAGTCTCATAAAAAAGTTACAGTCTTAGAAAGCCACAAGCGCAATTCTACTTTATCCTCTGGGGTCACTATGAGTCAGAGTGAACTCTGGCTGTGAGGGGGAGTGAATGGTGCAGGGGAGACCAAACCACATTCATCACCCCTTGACTAAAAATGGTTCTGTAGATGCCCTTTGCTTATGACCACATCTCTTCTGCCCCAGATGGATGTGTGATTACACATATCCGGCCTGTCTTTGTTAAGGGGAAGTGCCAAGGGGATCCATGACTTTGTCCTGGACCATTTCTTCTCCTTTCTCCCACATGAAAGTTGGAGCTTTGGAATGGGGTGGAACATTGTGTGCTGAATGAGGAAGTAAGTACCTGAGAACACATATCTCTGGAGACCACTACTGTGCAATCCACTTAAGTGACAAGACTAGTTTCAAAGAGCTGCTGCAACCCTTCATACACCTGGTCCTCTGGATTCAGAAAAGAAGGAAGGGGGAAGAGAAATGGGACGTTCAACATTCCTTGGGGGGGGGGAGTATCAAGAAACTCACCCAAAGTAGAGCAAGTCCTATTACATTACACCCTTACTATTCAGTGTAGGATTGCTTGTGTTGTTGCAATGTTGAGCCACATCTACATCATAAGGTTTACCTCTCTCTCTCACACACACACACAAATATTCTGTGGCTTATGATGCTCTCCAACTTAGCAATTCAGGCTCACACCATCTCTGCTTCCCACTAGCTGCACCATCTGAGCCATGTGGCCACTTTGGTTGGTGTTGTAGTGGGAGAAAGAGCAGCACAAACCTCCATAGTGATTGGATCTGAAAGAGCTAAGCATCACATTCCATGGGTCACCTCTTCACCCCTAGCTGGTGCCTGACTTCAAGGGACAAGGGAGTGCAATTCCTTGTTGCCCTAAAGCATATGGAAATTGATGGCATTTGATTTGGGTTTTGGTTTGATGTATCAGAAACTGGGTATTGGTGAACCGTAGAAGGACCTGAGCTGTGGACTGATTTGTACCCAGTCACACCTCCCTACAGAGTGACACACTTAACTCTTATCCTCTAGTATCTGTGAACATCTCCTGATTTGAACCTTTGAAGAGTTTGTCAGTGAAGTCAATGTGTGGCCAGACTTGAGTGGACACCATAAGGAAATTCTGACTCAGAGGAACCCCGCAGAACAGGAAGACTGCAAATGTCTGTGGGCATGGAGCACCTAGTTTCCTTCCCTCAGAGGAGCTGGAGGTCTCAAACTGCTGACCTTGTGGTTAGCTCAACACTTAACTGATTATACCACCAGGGCTCATAGGTTAGTTAAGAGGATTCTGATTCTGTGTGAGTGTTATCTTTATAAAGAAATAAATTAAAAGAACACAGAGAAACAATGTCCAAGTGAACATATATCTACAAATCAAGGAATGCTTGGGGCTACCATAAGAAAGACCCTTTCCCTACACTAGAATGTCCAGAGAGATCATAGCTGTCTGGACATCCTGGATCTGATGCCTACCATTAGACTTGTGAGGTAATAAATTCCTGACATTTAAACCCCCTGCTTTATGATATTCTATTATAATCAGCTGAAGAAACTAATACATCCTCTTAAGTCATAAAATCATATTCTAGTTATATGGACCTTTGGGTTTTTCAAGCAGCTATGCCTTCATAGCCAGTGATATGAAGGCATCTCTATACTTATCTCTGAATGCTGATGTTTCTTTCAAAAAAAGATACAGAGCTGGAAAATATAGATAATATGTCCTCATTTTTGATTCTGAAATTTAGCTCCTTAGATATCTATAACAACAAACATAACCAAAAATGCATTATAGGCTATTATTTTAAATAGGTCTGTTCCTATCTCATCCCACTCCGACAACTAGCAATGCTTCCCAAAATTCACTGCCATGTAGGTGACCTCATAGGACAGAGTAGAATTGTGTCCATGAGTTTCTGAGTCAGTAACTTCACAGGAATTGAAAGCTCTGTCTTTCTCCTGTGGAGTGGCTGGTGGTGTCGAACTGTGGACTTTGTGGATCTCAGCCTGATGGATAACCACTACATTGCCAGAAGACTGTTGACCTGGGTTTCTCATGGCTTTAGACTTTCTGTCTCTTGCTTATGACTGTTTTGTTCACTTGTTTGTTCCTGTGCAGAAACTCTAAGGTGTCTTACTAAAGAAAAAAATTGATGAATATATTTTGAAGGAATTAGCCAAATTATAAAGTTATTTCATACTCATCACTTCTAATGGGCTTCAAAACAATTATCTTGGGTTGTTAAAATAAAAGAGTGTATCTATATAATGAACCCTAAGTTAATCAAACAGATAAAACCCAACATAGTTACCACGGAGTCAATGCCAACTCACGGTGACCTCTGATGTGACATGCAGAGTAGAGCTGTTTCGTGATCTTTCAGAAACAGATCACCAGGTCATCACTCTTCCAAGGTGCATTGGGTAGACTGAAACAACCTGCCTCTCTGTTGTCTAGTTGTTGAGTGGTTAACTGTTTGCTCTACCCAACGACTCCTTCTCCTCAAGTTAGGTCTGGAAACAAACCTTTTAAAGCAAGTTGAAGACGGTGGTGGAAACATGAGTCTTCCTCTACAGTCTTCATTGCCGTCAAATGTATTTCAACTCAAAGCACCTTTTATAGGGTTTCTGAGACTGTGAATCTTTTCTCAAGGAGACAGTTTCATCTTTCTCCCAAAGAGTGGTGGATTTGAACCAACAGGACTCCTCAGTCAAGGGCAATTCATTGATTTTTCTTTGAAAGGGTCTTTGAAAATCCTCAGATAAGAAGATAGTGTTTACATGTTTACATTTATTGGGAATTCAGATGGCCCTGGCCTTTTATCCCATGGAGTACTTTCTTTTGTTGACAAGATCTGGGTTCTCTCTCCCTTCGCAGACTGCCTATAGGCTAATTATTCCACCTCTACTCACCTGCCTATAATCTACAAAACCTGGGCATTAAAACTGTGCTTGTCCTTATTTTGGGTCACAGGCCTGGCATTTCCTTGGCTTCTCTAGGCCGATCGGTGTCCTTTTGGACTCCTAACTAGTTGTGCCCCACCTCTCCTCACATGGCTTCCAGCTCAAACCAGCTCTCTCTGTGGCCCATTGTTTGCACTCTCAACCACACCTCAGTGATTACAGGTACCCAAAAAGAGAAGGGAGTGGACAAGTTCTGTTGGTTTGTGGCACCAAGCTGAATGCTCCCTTCAGTACAGCATTTCAAAGCCGGGTTTCAAAACAGAGAGTCAAAGGCTCTTTCTTGCCAAAGTACTTAGAAGAAGAATGCAAAGACTAGGAGCCCAGGCTGCCAGCAGGACTGGGCTGGTTCAAGGGCTTGCTGAGTGGGGCTGCAATGTCATGATATCCTAGAGACAAATCCAAGGCAGACTAGGGCTGAGAAGAGGAAGGGAGGGGACAAGAATGTGTCTCCAAAGAGTATGTTTGAGAACAAGCAGTTATTTTCCCCAAAACCATCTGTGAGATGGTCAACTTTTGCCTGAAAAAGAAAAGGGCGAGACAGAGAGAAGTGAATTACTGGAAAAAGCAGGTATCTCTTTGGGAGTTTCGAGGGCAGCAAAAAGACTGTCTACTAGTCTGTTAGTCTTGGCAGCTGCACATTTGTGAATCTGGCCATGGTCAGGTTTCCAAGGCCCTGCTTCTGGAAAACACAGCAAGAGTTTAACCTGAGACGTGGACTAGGATGGCTCCGCTGAGATTGAAGTCAGAGAGAACCTTGAGGTTGAGCTTCCTGAGCCTATGAGTCACATAGGTGCAAGGGATTACTGTGGGTTGAATTGTGTCCTCCGAAATATGTGTTCGAATCAAAGCATCCACATCTACGAATGTAACCCCGTTTCAGAACAGGATTATCTTTGTTATGCTAATTATAACTTATGAATCAGATGTGCCCTAAAAGGAATCACTTTTAAAGTATAAAGCGCAGCTTAGACACACACAAAGGCAAATAAACACAAGCAGGGTTAAGATAGATGTGAACTCACCAAGTAATGTAAGGACTATAGTTCCTGAGGTAGACAGGGACCTTCCTCCAGCACTGGCAGTGCAACAGCCTTTCTCTAGAGCTATCTTGTATTCAGACTTCTAACTCCCCAAGCTGTGGGAAAGTAAATTCCTACTTATTTTGTATTTGTGCTACAGCAGCACTAAAAAGCAAAATAGAGACAGTCCTTCAACTTGATTAGAATTTCCTAAACAATATCCCCAAGTATTTTCTTTCTATATATTATAGACATCTGAACTATAGATGATGGATGAGTATGATATCATTGACAAGTGAGAGGTCTTTCTCCTTCAACACACTGCCAATGCAACTGTGGGTGGAATCTCAGACTGAAGTAATAATTCTTCCTCTTGGCAACTTAATATTAGGCAAAATATATAGCCTATCTTATTCACAGTCTTAATACCTGCATCATGTATCAATCAACATACCTGTGTTAGTCTGGATTCTGTAGAGAAGTAAAACCAGTGACATATGTAATTTTTATATCAAGAAAGTGTCTCACGCAGTTGTAGAAGTGTTTGAAGCCAGTCTGGTTCAAGTTCACTTGTGAGTTAGGTGTTAAACTGTAGGTTTTTCCTGACGCAAGTAGCTCCCAGGGCTGATGAACCAAGAAGCAAAGATAAATCAGAAAGTAGGTGGTTGAGACAGAGGCAGATGAATCAAAGGTCAGCAAGTCAGCCTTGTGGCTGCAAAAGTTAACAGGCAATATGGCATGCCCCTGATAGTTCCTAGGATTGAAGGCAATATGGCAGGTCAACGAGTCAGACACAAGATTCTAACTAGCAAGAATGGTTAAACATTCCCCGCAGTCTCTCATAGGAGAAGGTACCTCCCGCCCCCGAGGGGTTATCCTTTCAATTTCAGCAGAGAGTGACCTGAGGAAGGAGACTTCTTCCCTACACTTCTTTAAAATGCTTTACTGCTCTCTACAAATTCCATCATGGAATTTGCGGTCTGTTAGACCACATGAAACGGGTGGCCTTAATTATCAAACTACTGGAAAGCTGGCTCAGTCAACTTGACAAAAATCTGACTATTTCACTACCGAATAGAAGTTCAAGCAAATACAGTTATATCTTGGTCACATAACAAGACTCCAGCTCTAGGAGGCAGCTGGCATCAGTTCAGGACATGAGGACGCACATCTCTCTGTCCTCATCTTTTCCTTTTCAAGAAGGTTATGGCACCATCAAATCTTATGTTCAAGTTCAAGGCAGGAAAAGGAGGGAAGGGAGGTTCTCTCTGTGGTACTCTGTACAGAAGGCAACAGCTGCATTGGAATCCCCATCAGATTTTTGTGTGTCTCCCAGTTCAGAACTTTGCCACACAACCACACTGAGCAATCAGGAAGATGAGTGTTTACCTGGACACCCTGATAGCCTGAATAAAGTAAGTGTTCTTGTTAATCAAGGTGAGGGAATGGCTGGTCACTGGTTGGGCAGTAAACAGTGTCTACAGCAACCAACTTCTGTTTCTCTCTCTGTGTCTTGCCCATCCAAATCAACAGCCTTCCACAGACAGAGGTACATTGATTATCCCTGGGTTTGGCACAAGTAGACTTTTAAAAAAATGACAAGCTGAAAAGGAATTGGATCTAAAGTCCAAATATATTAAAAGGTCAAAAATTATATGTTTAGATTCATTTTTGCACACATTTTTCTGAAGATAACTGGAGACATAGTGTGCTAGTCTGGGTAGACTAGAGAAACAAATTCATAAACACACATATGTATATAAAGGAGAGGTTTATATAAAGAAAAGGAATGGAACATTGAGAAAGCATCCCAATCCAGTCTAGTCCAAGTCCATAAGTTCGATATTAGCCCGGATGTCCAATGCCAATCCATATATCCTCTTCAGACTCATGAAGCACTTGCAATGATGCCAAGACAATCAAAGGCCAGCAGATGCAAAGTCTTGTGTATCCAGTAGTGGTAGAAGCATCTCAGCACTGGCAGGGGTCTCCTCCTGGCTTCTTCAGTTTCCAGGACTCAGGGTCTATCAGCATACTGCCATGTGTCTTGACAGTAGAGCATCTCCAAGGGACTTAGCCATCAGTCTCCTGTCTCCAAGGAGGAAATATCGCCAGATATCCCATAATTCTCAGAGAAAGCCATGCCTACAGAGAGGTCTCATTGGCTATCTACATAATGACAGGCCACACTCCACTCCTACACTCCTAATCCTGAAATTGACACAATAATATGACTGCCACACGTAGCTATAAGACGAACACCCACATCTCAAAGACAGGTGCTCAAAAGAATGAATATGTGAAGTTATCTCACACACAAATGGAATAGATATGAAAAATAGTTACTACTTGATCATCTGCCAAACTTTTTGAGGCTATATAAACACTACCTTTAAGGAGCTTGGAGGCACAAGAGTTAAGTGTGTGGTTGCTCACTGACAGGTGCACACTCAAACCCACCTGTAACTAACTTCGTGGCATGAAAACTCTGACTTTCAGAAAGTGTCTATCCTAGAGAACCCTAAGGGGCAGTACTGCTCTGTCATAGAGGGCTACCATGAATACAAATCAACTTGATGATACGTGACAACAAAACATGTACTGTCTTTAATCTTATGAGTTCTACAGTGTAAGTATACTTTTTTCTTATTTTAGATGGGAAAGCTGAGTCTGAGAAAGCTGCGTAGTATGCCTAACGTGTGTTCTTGTGGTGAGGTGCCCTTGAATCCATTTCAACTTACAATAACCCCATGTGTCAAAGGAGAATGGCTTTCCCAGGGTTTCCTAGCTTGTAATCATTATAGGAGGAGATAAATAGAACTCTTCTCCTACAAAGTTACTAGGTTTGGATTAAAATGCCAATCTTTTGGCTAGCTGTTGAGTGCTTAATTCATTTTATTCAAGTGAAATTCCAGTGCTGGGAGGTTTTATAAAGACTCGGCTAGTTATCAAGTTTCTTGTCTCCTACAATGTCCTTTTATCTTTACACACTGCTGCTCTCATTAAACAGAAGCTCTGGTAGTTTAGAGGATATGTATTGGCCTGCAATCCACATGGTTAGCAGTTTGAAACCACTACAGCCCTGAGAGAGAAAGTCACGGTTTTTGAGTCCTGTCAACAGTCACAATCTTGCAAACCCACAGGGCATTGTTAAGAGTCAGCATTGACTCAATGGCAGTGAGTTGGGGCCTCATTAAGCATAGGCAGTAGCCAGCTGCATTGTTGACAATACCAATGGCCTTGCTGAGTGTGCATTCTTTTATTTTGCTTTGTTCTTGGGGGGGTGCATCAGTATGCACTGTTTTTAGGAGTCATTGAGTGGTCCCTAATTAAAGTGACCTGCAGATTCCTGAACAAAATACTTCCTAGGCCTGCTTCAAATTCACACTCCATTGCAGACTGGATTACTGTGGTTCATTGGGTTTTTACTGGCTAACTTTCAGCGTGAGATTGCTAGTTCTCCAATCCTAACCATTCTTGGTCTCAAAGCTTCACTGCAATCTGCTCATTATAGGAACACACAGGGCTTCCCTGACAGACAGATGGTTGTAGCTGTACCCATATGTATTAACTAGAAATCAAACCTGTGTATTTCACATGGAAGGGAAGAAATCTACTGAGTATGGGAAAGGTCTATTATTAATGGCTTTCTTACCACCATTTATGATCAACCTATACAGAAGAAAAAAGATGGGTAACTGTTCCTCCTCTGAAACCCACTTTATGCAGTTGAATATCTCAAATGCAGACCCACAGTTAGGAGCAGAAACTTCTATTGATGTTGCTTTTAAACAACATTCTAAAATGATTAGCCTAATATGAAGAATAGTTGGCATATGACTGGATGAAACATGTTGTGAATTCCATATAAACACAAAGGGAAACTGTGAATCAAGATGAAATGCTTAATCTTGGTTAGTGGTTTCTGGCTTCCCACAGTGGTTCACAAGTGGCTATAGCCACTGGCCCCCACTTCCCTCTAATTGATTTGTTGAGCTTTATTTCAGGAGTTTGGAGTCAGAGAGGCCTTGATGAAAATGTGATATTTCACCCTAACTTACCTAAAGGCCAGTATTACCCAGCCTAAAATCTGTAGATGTGTCCAAGGGGTGTCAGTTGCATTGCTTATGCAAACACAACACAGATGAATTTCTTCATCTAGAAATCAGAAACTAATTTGATAAAAACCTACTCATGCAATTCAAAAACAGTTTTCTCTAAGGGTTTCTGGATGCCCAGGGGCTGAGACAGCCCTGTCCAAGTAGTTTTCATGGCATCTGCACGCTACTAAAACATTCACTTCTGAGGAGAGTATGTACCAAAGAAGGGTGGGGTTGGATATAAAAACCAAAACTGGCTTCTAAGAATCTTGAGCTCAGTGGCAAGATACACACTGAAATTTTATAATCTTTTGTTTGAAACAAGAGAATCTTCTCTCTCTCTCTCTCTCTCTCTCTCTCTCTCTCTCTCTCTCTCTCTCTCATCTCTCTCTCTCTCTCATCTCTCTCTCCCCCCCCCCTACTCTAAGCTATTCAATTACAGAGACCATACATTTTGAAAAGGGACAAAGAGTTGGGCTATAATGCCAAAATTATACACTCAAAATGAGAGGAGAGATGAACTAAGATTATCAGAAAAGAGACTAATTATATTCTTTGTATTTTTGCCTGGATAACAATTCTGCATTTCAACAGTAATTTATTTTTGCAATTGGTACCAAATGATTTACTTAGGTACCAAAGGTTTACTCTCTTTGGTCCAGATACTAAATATAACAATTATTCAATTAAAAGTTCAAAGTTTACAGTTGGGAAAACGTTGAGAAAAAAATCAAAAATTAACCTATAGGACTGGTGTCACATACAATCTGAGGGCCTCCGTTCCAAGCCTACTGGCAGCACCCAGAAAGATTAGGCCAGACACGGTAGACTTCCTGACTGTGATGCCAAGACATAATTCTGTATTTTGTTGTTGGTTTCCAGCTCTCTCAGTCATCTATAAACCACGATGGGCACTCTGAGAAAAAAAGTGGGTGTCTCAAAATGCTCCAGTCGAAATGGAGCTCTTGAAAAGAGTGGGGTGATGGGAAGAAAGGAGAAGGAAGCGTTCTCCTTCAAACTCTGACACTGATTCCAAAGTTTAGGACAATGGCACATGGATGCAAAATGTCTGGCTTGGCATCCAGTACCCACTCCCGCATCAACTAGTAAAGAGCACTGTGATGCAACGAATTCTTTGGCATGGCTCGTCTAGCCATATGCAATGCAAACGAGGTTTATGAAAACAAAGGCACAATCTGAGAAACCAAGTTTAGTTTGTTGGCACGGCTTTACTGCATAGTTTCTGTAGATTCAGGAAAGCCAAGTGCGATACGTAGAAGAATGGGGAAAGGCAATTGGAAAAGAACTACTTGTCACAGCAGATTGGCAATTTTTAGATGATTACTCAGAAATGGAAAGGATAGAGCAGACATTGATGGGATGGGACCAAAGACTCTGAACTACAGGAGGTTCCTGGACACCTTCAGAATGGCAGAGATGTGGCTCCAGCAGAGAAGAAGCAGCAGAACCAGGCACATCAAGCAAGTAAAGCTGAGTGTTTTGGGGGCATGTGTTAACCTGAGTTCTCTAGAGAAGCCAAACCAGTGATGTGTGTATGTATAGAGAAAGAGATTTATATCAAGAAATGGCTTATACCATTTTAGAAATGGTTAAATCAAGTCTGGGTCAAATCCATGTTTCTGATGTATGTTGAAGACCTCTCCTGCCTCCGTAGGGACTGATGAACAAGAAGCAGGAAGATGAAAGTGGAATATTACAGGCTGGTGAATGCAAATGAGTCTGAGATTGGCCAAATGAATTCAAGGTTTTCAGTGTTCTTGGCAGGCAATGTAACAGAAAGTTATTGATCCAGATGAATCCAAATCCAGCAGTAAGAGTGAGCTAGTTTCCACAAACAGAAATTCATATTAAGAACAGGCCACACATCTGAATGGAAGCTTACTCAATTGTATCAAGGCGTGCTCAGATTTAGGAGATCTATTTTCTCCCACATTGCTTGGCTGTTCACAGAAGAATCCCATCATAGGGTTGACTACATTAAGTTAGATCATATCACAGAGGGGTCCTGGTCCACTCAAATTGACATAAAATCTAACTCTCATGCTTTCCAGTGTCCTTTTAGGATTGTGAATATTTTTAGAGCCTTCTTCAGTATTCCTGTGCATTCTGAAAGTAAATATTTGTTTATTTGAGGAAATCAGCAACTACTTGGACTGTAATGCCCGAAGAGTTACTGAATCTCCTCCCTACTATCATCAAATTCTGCATATGGATTTGCAGCCTTTTCAATAAAAAAAAATCAGTAATGCATTGGTTTGTGCATAAATCTTCCAGAAAGCCTGTGCTGTGAAGGGTGAAATATTTATAAAAATATTTCGCAGCTGGTTTATAAGATTTCCAATGAAAAATAACACATATTTCATCTTTTTGTTAAATATCTAGGTAACTTAATGTCTGTAAAGGTCATCTTTACTAATACTAAGTAAAGAAAAGCAATTCTTGTCTTTCTTATTTCAAAAACAAAGAACCAGGTAGTTATTGCAAACCTAGACATTTTTGGTTTTTCTTTTGCTCGACTTGTATACAAATATTTAAAGGTCCTTGAACTGGATTTATACCAAATCACATCAGGAGGCCATACTCCAAAAATAAGAGAGAGCTTTAATAAGCACACAACTCTAGATTTTCCTGTTCTTTCTTTGTACACGAGGGATCTGAAAACGCTTTAGGCAAACTAACCCAAAACGATGTAGGATAAATCTAGGTTTATGATAACTAGAGCTTGATCCTGTAGCCATGGGATACCCATCATGCCATAGGACTGATGGACACTTCAGCAGGTTGCTAGGTAACCTTTTAGATGTCCACGTGCTTCACTTGAGTCCTGATTGCACAGTGGGCAGTATCACTCTGAGTCAGAATCAAGTCTATAGCAGTGCGTTTGCTTTGGGCTTTATTCCCCATGGGAGCCTCAGCAGTTTATGCGTTAGGCTGCTAAGTGTGAGGTCAATTGTTTGAAGCCACTAGTTACTCCATGGGGAAAAAGGGGACTTTCTACTCCTGTAAAATATTTACAGTCTCAGACATCCACAGAGTCACTGTGAGTCAGACGTACCTCAACAGCACATGAGTGGGTGAACCCCATGCTGTGCCTGCCTTGCTTAATTTAGTCTTGAACCAGCATCTTTCTGTCAGAGTAACTGTCTCATGCTGTACTCTTCTTGGTTATGTCCAACATTAGACCACATTCTGTGACCTGTTTAAATCCAGCTACATCACCCCCACAACTAATGGGCACAACTATGCTACATGTGATGGTTGACATTTTACTGAGCAATTTTAATGCCTCTGAAATATTGAAAAGGAGACCCCTTTAGCTAATATGATGTATTTTCATTTGTCTTTGCATCTATTTCAATCCTCACTCTACTAATCCTCATTATCAAGCAGAAGACACTGCTACGATTTTTATTGAAGTCCTGGAAAATCAGGCTATACCTAATTCAACCCCAAGAGCTGAATTAATTGTCTTCACTAGAATTTGTAGAATTGTTTCCCAAAGATCTGTTCATGTTTCCATTTGACAGACATTGTTTGGAAATTGCACATGATTTTTGCATGTTTTAGAAACAAAGGGAATGCTTAACCTCTTCTGAAAATGTCCTACAAATCAAGCGTCACGAGTTCTGTCAGAGTATCTGTCCTGTGAAATTCTTCCCCTGATGACATCTAACAATACGCTACATTCTGTGGCCTGTTAAAAATCAACTACCATTATCTCTGCAATCAATGAGAACAACTATGTTATGCATGATTGTCTAGAGCTGACTGGGAAAAAAAATTCTGCTCTCAAATTCCTACTGACTCTGAGTAACAGAGTAGAGTGTCTGCATGAGTTTTCTAGACTGAAACTCTTTATGGGAACAGAAAGCCTCATCTTTCTTCTTCACAGCAGCTGGTGGTTTCAAATAGCGAACCTTGTGACTGGAAGCCTAACACTTAACCCACTATGCCGCCAATATTCTTAGATCTGAATGAGCCTGTTCAGTAGTCAGGAAGACTTAGAGACCACTTAACTAATCTCTTCTCTGAAGTTAGTATAATAAAAATACACACACCCCAGTCAAAAGTGGTAACCCAAAACAAAGAAATTTAAGGAGATAATCTTGTTAAAATGGCAGCCAAAAAAGCTACCTCCCAAATTATCACTGCACTTAAGAGAAATTAAATGAACTGCCAAAATGTTAGTGACTGTTAGTGACCTGTTAGTGACTCAAACCTTCCTGAATTCACCTTAGAAAAACTTTTAAAATACCAATAACTACTTAAACCAAACATAATTAAGCATGCAAAGAGTCAGGTTGCAACCAAGAGTCTAACACTAAATATATGACAATGAAACTGAGCCATATAAGAAGCTGTCTCTTCCAATATGCTTTTATCTTACATAATGGTTTCCCCATAGAATGATACAAAATGATTGAGATCTTTAAAAAAAAAGAAAGGCAAAAAAATATGAAAAAACCTTAGTGGGGCAAAGTTTTAGAGATGGTCATACATCGTTCTACCTATTTCTCTAAGTGTCTTTTCTTCTACAACTTCAGAGATATCTTAAGTTCTGTATGGAGAATATCCTTTACATTCTATTGCTTGCACTTTGTGGCAGTCGTGTGCTTATGCTAATTTCATGATTGAGATGTAAGCGTGGAGTCTAGCCTGGAAATATGGAGATAGCCATTGAGCAGCCAATCAGGCCTCAGTATGGGCATGGCTTTCTCCTAAGACTTCTGGGAAATCTCGCGATATTTCCCTTGTGGAGATGAGAAGCTATCTCCCCAGTTGTTGCGCGTTAATCTCAGAGACAACAAACTACGGGGAAGACAAGATGGCAGCGTCTGAGGAGCTGAATGAGCTGGAGGAGTAGCCACACAGCCTTACCCTGATAGGCCAGACCTCTGAAACTGGAGAAGCCACGAGGAGACCCCTGCTAGCACTGAGCTGCTTCTACCACCACTGGATGCTATTGATGGACCCTGAGCCCTGGAAGCGGGAGACCCCTGCTGGCACTGGGATTCTGCACCCACTGGCCTGTGACTTCGTGAGTCGAAAGGAGACTTTATAGACTGATATCAGGCATATGGGCTAATATCGGACTTAGGACTTTGAATTGGACTAGGCTGGAATGCTTTCTCAATGTCCCATTTTTCTCTTGTATATAAACCTTTTCCTTATATCCATATGTGTGTCTATCAATTTGTTTCTCTCGTCTACCCAGACTAACACACGCTTTAATGACAGGTAGAATTCTTTTCAGCATCTGGTTTCCATAGGCTATAAATATGCTTTGGTAATGATTTCTAAATTGTCACATTGACTAAAGTCTTTGCCTTTCATCATGCTACCTTTGTAGCAAAGAAACTTTTCTGTTTTTCCAACAGTTTTATTGGCAAGATATTTACATATCATATAATTCAATAGTTCAACCATTCAATAATATCAAGGAGAATTGTACCTTCTCCCTCCCATGCTTAAATAGCCTCCAAGATGCGTCACGCAATCACTATCCATTCTAGTACTTCCTCCCCCTTCTCCCTCTGTCTTCTCCATTTACTACTGAGCTCCCCTTACCTGCCCCAACCTGCACCCCTCCCCCCGTATGCCCTGTAACACCTTGTATCAGTTATTCTCATTATACACCCACTACTCCAGTGCTTCACACCTGGGAGACTCTACAGAAAACATTAAAAAACAACATCACGCAACAGTGGTAAAGCTTGACATATAATAGTATACAGAGAAAGATATAAATAATGCAAAAGAAGGAAAAGACCCCCAACCACTTTCAAAATGCCAGGGACCAAATTTCTATCAAAGGACAGGTTAGAGATACTTGCATCCAGAAAACATGTTCAGATCCTGTCTTAGGGTGCTCAGCTAGCCAAGTATCAAGTTTGTTTGGTCCTAATCTAGCTTACAATGGCCCCTGCCTGTTACTAAGGCTGAGACTCTTGTCTGTGGCTAGAGGGAATTTGCCAGTGGCGCAGTCTGACCAAATAATCTGCAGATGATTTGGGGCTCCCACCATCCTCCACTGAACCTCCACAATTGGGAGTTCCTAATTTTTGCTTGCCATATTTGGTTTTCCGCTTACCATATTGGATTTTTCATTGTTATCTTCGTATCACACAAGTTGGTGGGTTTCATCTGTGTGCATTTAGCTGACTCCTTGCTTAGATGGCTGCTTATCTTCAATACAAACCTTTAAGACCCCAGCCACTATTCCAATTTATATCCTGGTTTCTAGTTTCTTCACTAGACTTTGCTGTAGGACCCTTATCTTCAGTGATCATTTCATGAAGGTGAGTATTTATACAGCAGCTCATGATGTAAAAACTAATTGTTCTTAACTTGGAGTTAAGATTTGGTGTGGGCCAAAACCCATTCCTGGATCCATGCCTTTTTTTTTTCTTAATTTGCTGCAATTTGGGAGCCAATGCATGTAATATCATTCCATTATTCAATCATGTCCAATGTAATTGTGCACTTTCTTCCATAATAATGCATGTTTTCCAAAACATACATCTTCCAGAATTTCTTAATAACATCACCCTTTTATCTCTCCCACACCTCTATACACTCCCCAGTTTTTAAATATTGGGATACAGTAATGGGTGTTAAGTGGTATCTCATTGTTGTTTTGATTTGCATTTCTCAAATGACTAATGACCTGAAGCATTTCCTCATGTGTTCATTAGTCATTTGAGTCTCATATTCTGTGAAATATTTGTTCAGATCTTTTGCCGACTTTCTCAGAGATCTATTAGTTTTGTTGTTGTTGTAAGCTTTTAAAATTCTGTAACGCTTATCTTTCCCAATCTGTGGGATCTCTTAATGAAAATTTTTAATGTACACAAGTGTTTTATTTTTAATATATCCTGTTCATCTATTTTATCTTCCACAGAGTGAGTTTCCTTTGTTTAATTTTACTAGTCCATGTATTCCATGCAATAGGGCTTCTAGCTTTGTCCCAATTTTTTCATTGATGATCCTGATAGCCTTGGGTTTTACATCTAGGTCTTTAATCCATCTTAAGTTTGTCTTCATTCTTATTTCATTCTTCTGCACGTGGATATACAGGTTTTTTCAGCACCACTTATGGAAGAGGGCATCTGCTTCCCATTTAATTTTAGTGTGCCTTTGTCAAAAATCAGTTTTCTGTCTGTGGATGTTTTTATTCCTAAGTTTTCTGTCCTGATCCATGTCTCTGAATATCTATCATTATACTACTACTAGTATACTAGTATACTATACTATACTGTGCCAGTTACATCATCTCTTGTCAATTTGCAAAGGAGTGGAGTCTAGCCTATTAATCAGGTTGCAGCTTGATGTACTTACTTTGAGGTGTTAAGGAGATAAATAGCTGAAAGGAGGCCAGACACTCCATGTGAGACATTCCTGCTCTCAAGACACATGGAGGAATGCTAGAACCCTGGAGCTGGAGGAGCCATGGGGAGACTCAGGCCAGCAGTGAGATGGTTACACCACCACTGGATCCACAAGATTTTCCACCCACTGGCCTGTGTATGTGGTGTTGTTTCATGTGTTTCATCAGAGTGAAGAGGGATTTATAGATTGGCATCGGACATAGGGCCTAATATTGGGTGTATGGAGTTGATCTGGACTGGGCCAGAATGTCTTCTCAATATTTAAATGCTCTTGTATATAAAACTATTTTCATATACATACGAAAGTCTCTCTGTATTTGTTTCTATAATCTACCTGAATTAACACAGAGACTGTTTTTGACACCTCTTGCTGTAAAGTAGGTCTTGAGGTCAAGTACTGCAAGATCAACTACTGTATTCTTCTTAAGGCACTCTTTGCCTATCTTATCCTATTCTGGGTTTCTTCCTGTCCTTTGTTTGTCCTGTCCTGGGTTTGTTCCTGTCCTTCCTCTCGTTGATCTGGTGAATTACATTAATTATTTTTTTTGAATGTTGAACCATCCCTGCCTCCCTGATATGAATCCCATTTGGTCATGATGTGTTATTTTTTTTGATATGTTGGTGGATTCTATTGGCCAAGATTTTGTTGGGAATTTTTGCATCTATGTTCATGAGTGGTGTTAGTCTTCCTTTTCTGCATGAAGTTGGTGGTCAGTTTTTCCATTTCTTTGAAGACTAGTGACGGAACTTGGAATGGAATTGCATTGAATTTGTAGATTGCTTTGTGTAGGATTTCCGTCTTCACTATATTGAGTTTCTGATGCATGGATATGGAATATTCTTCCATTTGTGTGGATCCTGTTTGGTCTCTTATAATAACATTTTGTCATTTTCTTCATACAGGTCTTTTGGGGGTTTTGTTAGGTTTCTTAATGATACTAATTCCTTGATACCTTTTTCTGTATTCCCATTGCTGGTATATAGGAATCCAATTGATTTCTGCTGCTAATCTCATATCCTATTAAACGTCTCTATTGTTTCCAACAATCTGATTATGGACCCCTTGGGATTCTCAGTACATGAATATAGTATCAGCTGCAAATAGTGAACATTTCACTTCTTTATTTCTTTACTTGTATATCTTGCCTTTGTCATATCATTGGCTGGGACTTCCAGCACAATGTTGAATAGAAATGGGAATAAAGAACAGTCTTGTTGGGTTCTCTTTGTCAGTAGAAGCATTTTCAGCTTTTTTACACCAAGTGTCATAATTGCTTTGGGGTTTTTGTATGTGACTTCTATTATATTGAGGATTTTCCCTTTTAGTTCTTTCATCTTGAGAGTCTTTATTAGGAATGGGTATTGGATGTTATCAAATGCCTTTTCTACATTAATTGATATGATCATATTGTTCCTGTCCTTTCTCTCATTGATTCGGTGAATTACATTAATTGTTTTTTTTTGAATGTTGAACCATCCCTGCCTCCCTGGTATGAATCCCACTTGGTCATGATGTGGTTTTTTTTTATATGTGGGTGGATTTTATTGGCCAAGATTTTGTTGAGAATTTTTGCATCTATGTTCATGAGTGGTGTTAGTCTCTAGTTCTATATCCTTGTGACGTCTTTAGCCAGTTTTGGTATCAGAGTTATGCAAGCTTCATAGAATGAATTTGGGCATTTGCTATCCCTTTCTATGTTCTAGACAGGCTGGTGTAGTATTGGTGGTATGCGCTCTTCCCTGAATGCTTGGTAGAATTCTCCTGTGAAGCCATCTTAACTGGGGCTTTTTCATTTGGTAATTTCTTGATGACTTTTTCTATTTCTTCTTTTGCTATAGGTCAGTTCAAGTTCTTAATGTCCATATGTGTTAATCAGGGAAGAGAGTGAACATTCAGGTATTTGTCAATGTCCCACAAATTATTGAATTACTTTGGAATTCAGTCTTTTGCATTGCTGCATAATTATTCTTTTTTATTTCATTAGGTCTGTTGTGGCGTCCCCTGTTTCATCCCTAGTTCTAGATATTGAATTCTGGCCCATGTTTTTCTTTGTTAATTTTGCCAGTGGTCAGTCAATTTTGTTGATCCTTTCAAAGAGTGATCCTTTTGCTCTGATGTTCCTTTCCATTCTTCTTCTGCTTCTTAGTTCATTCATCTCTGCTCTATGTTTTATGATCTCTTCTGTTGTTAGAAGGATTATGCTGCTGGCTCTGTACCAGCTGCTGGAGGTGTTGTGTTAAGATGGTGATCCTATTTCTCTCCTTTTTTTTATGTGTGTATTTATTGCAGTAAAGTGACCTCAATACACACTGTGTCCCAAAGGTTTTGGTATATTCTGTTGTTGCTCTCATAGGTCTCTAGGAGCTTCTAAATTCCCTCTCTAATCTGAGCTAATATCCATTGGTTTTATAGAAGCTTGCTATTAAGTTTGCAGGTGTTTGTCCTTTTTGTTGTTATTGTCGTTCTTTCTATCATTAATTTCTAATTTTATGGTACTGTGGTCAGAGAAGGTGGTCTGAAGGACATCTGTATGTTTGTATTTTCTCAGACGTGCCTTATGACCCAGTAGGTGGTGAATTTTTAAGTCTGATCTGTGTGGACTAGTGAAGAATGTGTGTTTTTGTTTTTAATGTTCGTTAGAAGGTCCTGAAAAAAATCTATTAGGTCAAGCTGTTTGATTAAGTAGTTAAGGTCTTCAGTTTATTTATTGAGTTTCTATCTTTGCAAAGAAGTTTCTTCAAAGCATTACACTTGCTTGGGGAGCACCAGCAACTCTTTGTACTTACCCAGTAACCTACTTCACTGTTCATCCAAGAAATGTGTTGGGTTTTTCCCAATTATTAAAAGCTTTGTTGCCTTTATCATCCTGAGTCTTCTGGTTCGGAGGAGAGAATCAATAATAAGGACCCAAATAACAGAGTTTTGTGGAATTTTAAATTTATCTTGTATGAAAGTCCTCTCCATAATTCTTTTAAATTTGAGGTCTACACTATCAGGGGGTGATCAATCCTCTGATATACTCACAGTTAGGGTTCAACAGGCAGTTGTGCAGCAATAATCATTATATTATAACACCGACATAGAGATAATAAGAGAGAGAGAAGAACAATAGGAGTTATGTTTCATGATGTATGCTCACCTCCATCCCGCTTGGTGATCCACAGAGAGAGAAAAAGAATTTCTATTATCCCCTTATAAATACCCTTCTAGGTGGGATATCTGAGCCCCACCATTACTCGTTACTCATCAATGGAATGTCACAAGAGAGGGCTGTCTTAAGGGCTATATGGTGATGAGGGAAGTGGTAAAACTAGACTTTGGACCTCTAGAGGTAGATAAACATTTCTGTTAGTTTAGGGTCCATTAATAATGGCTCTTGAATCCCCCCCACAGGCTGAGCCATCATCCTAACAGCAAGGGAGTTAGTTCTATAGTGAGACAACACAAAGGCCTTAAGTAACTGGGAACTACAGGGAGTATAGCTAATTTAACTTCCATAACAAATGCTTGTTAACAGTTTGCTTAATATTTGGCATATAATAATTGTAGAAAACTTCTGTCTTCATCCCACACTACACCATTGGGACCTCACCAACTGATCCCCTATGAAATAATTACTAGAAATGTCATGGTTCTTCAGTTTGTTCCCTGAAGCAACCCTAACATTGTTCAGCATAAGTTGGTAAAGGAGCACAAGTCTTTAATCTCATATTCTATAGGATATCTTTCACAAGTAAGAGGAGCCTTTAAACACAAAAACAAGACTCCAGAAGTCTGCATAAATCATCACAGAGGAATATATACACTGGGAGCGGTAGCAAATAAGTTATTAAATGAACCTTTTTGGTTCTTCTCCCTATGTGCAGCTATTAGGGAAATAAAACTTTGAATCCATTTGTATAGTTTTCAAAAGAAGGCTAAGACATGTTGTTCAATAAAACCTCTGGAAACTTGAAGGATATCATATTGCTGGGCAAATAATGCTTGTGTTGTATGTTTGTTTGCAAACTTCACACACAACTTTCTTTGTGGATTAGTTTCTGGTGCACACTAAGTATGCTGTATTTATGTGTACATTAAGAATATAATTCATGAAGAAAGCAAAAAGGTCATTAAAAAGACAGGAAAGGAAAAAAATTTCAAAGTAGATGTCAGAAGAGACTGAAAATTGTTCTCAATCATATAGAAGCAAAACAGTAGCAGAAAGAAAGAAATCAAGGAGCTGAAGAGAAATTTTCAAAGGGCATCCCAAGAAGACAAATCCACATATTATAATGAAATGTGCAAAAACCTAGAATTAAAAAACCTAAAAAGGAATACCATGCTCTACATATCTTAACCTGAGTACATTGTTTGGGAAATGCCAGAGATTTAGGCCAGTTCACTTAGTGGGATTTCCTCATCTAATTCTTCTTTCTAAATTTCATGGGCAATATTTTTTAATATATGTCATTTTACTGGGGCTCTTACAACTCATAACAATCGATTGTATCAAGCACATTTATACATGTTGCCATCATCAGTTTCAAAATATTTTCTTTCTGTTTAAATTCTTGCTATCAGCTCCTATTTTTTCCCTCTTTCATCCCACTTTCATGGACCCCTGGTAAGTTAGAAATTATTATTATCTTACACCACCAGTTGCCTCCTTTCATACACGTTGCTGTCGTTCATCCCCATGGGAATGTGGGGAGGGGTAGTTGTATGTCATTGTTGTTGATTTTCCATTTCTCTTTCTTCTCCCCTGACTTCCCCCTACCCTAATGGTATCACCACTGATGTGGCCTATGAAAGATGTTATATGCCTTGAAAGGACAGAGTCTAAAGTTCCAGTAGTCTATAGCACATGGTCTGGGTCACCAAGGGCTGAACAGAAACGAAGTCCAAAGTGTCCAGTTAGGAACACAGTTCCAGGCATATTCTCGCCATTTGATTATATAAGTATATGTATTACTATGTAAGTATTATTAAGTCTTTTGTTCCATTCAGTTTACCCACCAACAGGAGTCTATAATCATCATCTCTGAAATAGACAGACTTCCCTTTCCCACATTGACCTGACTTTCCAGCAAGGTTCACTAATCGCTTTTGTAAGCATCTTTGTTGATTGGGGTGATGTTAGCACAATGTTGTATAAATAGCAGTTCTCCCTCTCCCCACATCTTGAGAAACTGACAAACTGACTCCCAACTGAAGTGAGCTATCCTCTGACTGAGTGATTTTTAAGTGATGTACATATAAATGGGGTGATATCTGGTTCACGAACATTTAGATAGATTCTCTACTTTGATGCTTGGGAGACTAGATTAGAAGAGTAGATGGCCTGAGAACAGAAGTCTACCTTAATTTTGGTGTTTCTCCTTATAATAGTGGAATCATCCAATATTTTCCCTTCTGTGATTGACTGACGATGTAGCATAAATGTTTCCAACTCCCTCCATATTATGATATAATTCATGATTTCATAACTGCTTTTTAGGGATGCATACTACAATATATACATATATCATGGTTCTTTCATCTATTTTTGTATCTATTTGGACCATTTCCAGCTTCTTGCTCTTATGAATTGTGCTGCAGTGAACATGGGAAAGCATAATTCTGTTCGTGTTTTGGCTCATACATCTTTGGGGGTATAGGTCCAAGCAAGGTATTTCTGGGTTTTATGGTATTTCTCTTCCCAGTTGTTTTAGATAGTGTCATATCACTTTCCTAATGGTTGTACATATTTAAAAACCCATCAGCAGTTTATAAGAGGTTGAATCACTCTGCACACTATCCACCATTTGTTAATTCTGCTTTAAATTTTTAAAAACTTTTAAATTGGATGATCATTTTGGGTGCAAGGTGATATGTCATTATCGTCTTGATTTGCGTTCCCAAGTGATGTGATAATGAATATCTCTTTATGCATATGTCATCTATTTGAGTGCCATCCCTTTTGCATTTTCTGTTCATATCTTTTGCAGGCATCAAATATGGATTACCACTCAGCACAAAGAAGACCAAAACCCTCACAACTGGATCATTAGACAATATCATGATAAGTGAAGGAAAGGTTGAAGCTGCCAAAGATTTTGTCTTGTTTGGATTCACAACTGATGCTCAAGGAAGCAGCGGTCAATAGAACAAAAGATGTGCTGCATTAGGTCGATCTGCACAAGCCCTCTTCCCAGTATCGAAAAGCAAGGGTGTTATTTGGAGAACCAAGGTGTTCCTGACTCAATCCATAGTATTTTTCCATTGTCTTGTATGCCTGGATAAAAAGACTCAAAGTTCAACATTGAATAAGGACAACAAAAGAAGAATCAATACATTTAAATTGTGGTGCTGGAGAAGAATATGGAATCCTGTGGACTGCTACAAGGACAAACTCATGTATGTCCAGAAGTATGGCAGAAGACTCCTTTGAGGCAAAGATGCCACAATCTGTATTGCATAATTTGGACATATTTCAGGAAAGACTAGACTCAGTAGGACACCAGGTTTGGTAAAGGGGCAGTGAAAAAGGCCCTCATGGAGATGTACTGGACACAGTGGCTGTAATAAAGGACTCTGCCATAGGAACAAATGGGAGGAGGTAGCAGGACCAGGCTGTGTTTTGTTTTGTTGTGCTGAGGGTCTCTATGGGTCAGAATTGACTTGATAGCACCTAACCATGACAGCATCCGTTGGCCACTTTTTAACTGGATTATTTGTTGCTGTTTTCTTCCTGCTGAGGCATTGCGGCAATCTATAGATTTTAGTGATAGGTTTCTTCTCTGTTGTGTCATGGCCAAAGTTGGTTTGGATTTCCCCCAGTGCATGAGCTCTCATTTTACTCTTTTGATGTGCATAAGTGTTTTCTTTTTATTGAGTCTCAGTCATCTATTTTGTCTTCTAAAGTGTGTATTTTCTTTACTATATTTGATAACCTGTGTGTGCCCTGCAATCGGTCCCTTAAGCTTGTCCCAGTCTTCCCATTGATGATTCTTATACTTCTGGAGTATACATTTAGATCTCTAACCTACCTTAAATTCATTTTTGTGCATGGGCAAGGTACGCATCCTAGTTCATTCTTCTATAGTTGGAGATTCAATTTACAGCATGATTTATTGAAGAGGGTGTCTCTTTCCTATTTAATGTTTTTATATCCTTTATTAAAATTCCATTTCCTATATACAAATACCTTCATTATCAGATTTTTCTATTGGTTTATGTATCCAGTATTGTACCAATGCCAGGCTATTTTGATACGCTTGCCTGGGTAGTAGGTTTTGAGGCGACATAGTGCAAGGCCTCCTACTTGTTCATCTTTTTGAGAAGTTCTTTGTTTATCCTGGACCTCATCCCTCTTCATATGAAGTTGACAATTATTTTTTCCATTTTGTTAAAGAATGAAACTGGGGTATGGATTTGAAGTGTATTTGTATATAGCTTTAAGTAGTATTGACTTTTTCATAGCATTACCTCTTTCTATCTATGAACATAGGATATACTTCGTTTCTGTAGGTCACTTTGCACATGTCTTTCATTTCTTGGGATAGGCTTATTCCTAAGTATTCTGTCTTTTATATCACTATTGTTGCAAATGGTATTGATTTCTTGATGTCTCTGGGGGACTCTCTTCATCATTATATAGGAACCCATTTGATTTCTGCTTGTAAATCTTGTATCATGCTACTTTACAAATCCCTCAATGTTTCCAACAGCCTTTTTGTGGAGTCCCTGCATTCACTCTATATAATATTTTAGACAGCTGCTAATTTTGAAAGCTTCACTTTTTCTTTGTCCAATTATATTCCTTTGAGTTCTCTTTGGTGCCCAGTGGTTCTGGCAAAGACACCCAGCACCATGTTGAATAGGAGTGGTGATAGAGAGCAGTCCTGTATGATTCCTGTTTGCTGGGGAAACGTTTTCAGTTTTTCCCAAATTGAACATGATATTGACTGTTGGATTTTCAGATATGGCTTTCATTATGTTGAGAAATTTCCCATATTCCCATTTTTATTGTGCATTTTTATTAGAAATAGTGTTGTATATTGTCAAATGCACTTTCTGTATCGATATGATCATATGGTCTTATTCCTTATCTTTATGAGGTAGATTACATTGATCATCCCTCAAGGGTTGAACAGTCCTTGCATCTTGGTATGAATTCCACTTGATTATTATGGGGTTTTTTTATATGTTCTTAGGTTTTAGTGACTAGAAATTTTTTGAGAATTTTTGCATCTATGTTTATGAAGGATATTAAACTGTAGTTTTCTTTGTGGGATCTCTAACTGGTTTTTTTTAACAGGGCTATGCTGGCTTCATAGAATGAGTTCACTGTCCTTTTCTAGATTTTAGAATAATCTGTCAAGTTAGTGACAACTCTTCATTAAATACTTGGCAAATTCCCCCTGTGAAGTCATCTGGTCCTCTGGTCATTTGTGATTACCTTCTCTATTCTTTCTTTGGTAAAAGATTCTTTTATCAGTCCATAGTACTTTCAATATTCTTCTCTTACACTGCAATTGAAATGCATTGATTCATCTTCAATTTCCTTATTTGATGCCCAATTTTGGCATGCATATGAGGAAATTGAAAATACCTGGCTTAGATCAGGCACACCTTAGTCCTCAAAATAACATCCTTGTTTATCAATATTCTAAAGCGGTCTTGTACAGCAGATTTATCTTTTGATCTCTCAACTGCTGATCTTGACTGTCTTTTGATCTCTTGACTGTTGCTTTTATGAGCACTGACTATGGATCCAAGCGAGACAAAATCCTTGACAACGTCATCCTTTTCTCCATTCATTATGATGTTATCTGTTGGTCTAATTGTGAAAATTTTGGGCTGCTTTACAAGGAAACCATATTGAAGGCTGTAAGTGCAGACGAAGAGTAACATCATAGGACCCTGCTCCTTAGGGTACTCCAGCCTACAATCTTTACTGAAGCAGAATGTCACATATTTAGCCTGTGGAACAGCTTGGGGGTTGGTTGTAGTTGCAGGTCCACCATAGTTTCTCTTTGAACCCCAGCTATTATTTATTCAAACATGAAATGGGTATTTATCTACTGATAAAATTTTCACACACAATATAATTTTCTATATATTTTCCCACACTTACATTAAACATCATTCCCAGAGTGACTATTCTAACTGTAGTTATCAATGACTTATACTTTAGAATGAATAAAAGTCCATTTTGAAAAAAAATTCAACCTGAGAAACCCTGTGGAACATTTCTACTCTCTCTTATAGAGTCATTACAAATCAGATTCCACTCAATGACACCATTACCACAACAACATGAAGAAAAATAGTGATAAAAGCAGAGTTTTTATGAAAAGATACTTGGGATATAAATATATATCACAGAACTTGTTGGAGATTATGCCTCATTTTTTCACCATCTTGCCTGCTTCAGCCAGACCAGACCTGTGGTCATCAGGACCAAACTCATTTGGTTGCAAGAGACCAAACACACTGAAGTCATCAATTGTTATTTCTGTGGTGTTGGCAATCCAAATTCTTAGAGAGAATAGACTACACAGACAAATGGCCTGATCACAGTTCCACAATTCATCAGTTGTGAGTCATGGAGACAATATTTTACAAAAGTTGGAGAGTTATGTAATGACCTGGATGCTGAGAATCATTAAATCAGAGTTGTCATCACTTCATTATAGCATTAAGGCCACAGTCACCCTAAATGTCATTTTTTTTAAGTGGGAAGAGTTGAATAATCAAATAAATTCCCTACATCAAATACAGCTAGACACATTCCCCCCACGAAATTTGTAATTCTCAGATCCTGTGTTAGGGTAATGAACTCTGAAATTCTTTGGGAGTGAAGCTGTCTTTCATGTTCCCAAAGTTATTTACTTGAATTCTTAGTCTCAAAGATTATTTCTCAAAGTAAAGTCCTAGCCATGCTGTTGGGCAAATGTTGAACTGCTAGGCACAAGGTAGGTGGTTCAAACTCAACAACAGATCTGCAAGAGAAAGGTGAGGCCATCTTCTCCTGTAAGGATTAAAAGCTTCAGAAACCTTGAGTAGGAATATGACCAGTGTAAGTAACTTCAAATAAGCAGTGAGTTGTTCTACAGAGCATACTTTGGTCAGAATACAATATCTCCCATGTCTTTTGAGCATTAACATTCTGCAGTTTTACTCTATGATTCTTTTCATTGTTGTTCTTTTTCTCACCATAGGAAATACTTTCCCTTGAGTTTCTGCATAATCAAACTCTGCAAACTTCAAAATATTAAATAATTGTTAACTACTATAAGAAAGGGTATAAGTGTGAAGATGAAGTATGTTCCTCCTGTCATCAAATTTTCATTGAAGAGTATGACAGTGAGGATAGCATCAGACTCTACTAAAAAATTCCTGAATATTCTGACCCTCAAGAAGTGTGCAGTTAAGCTTATTTCTTTTTAAAATAAGCTTAACTGCACACATAGAATGCAAATTCTGGGATCCTGCCACAATTCGTGTTTAAAGAAAATAAGCAAAGGCTTTGTTTTGCGTTAATGGTGTTGCAACTAATTAAGGGGGAAATTGGCTGTCAGGTTACATGAAAAAACAAAGCATGATTCCACTGACATCTTTGCATTCACAAGAGGCGAGCTGATGGTCTGCTGCCTGTGTGGCGTTCAGTTCCGCCTCAGCAGACTGGGACTCATCAGCCAATGGTTACAAAAATGTAACCAATGCTTTTTCCAGATATTCCACCGCAGACCAAGTACCAGAGTGTCCGTCCCCTGCCTCGAAGGCCTGGGTCTGAGCCACTCAAGATGTTCCCTCCAGCTCGGCCTGCAGCATGGGATTTTCATTAGACGTGGTGTCTTGTATCCAAGCAAGTCCTTCTGCTGTATAAATGCTGCTCATTTGGTTTTGGAGAGGTGAACAGGGAGATGAACACATTATAAGCAGTTACTTTTAAAATAATTATAATATACAATAAACAAGTTCTTTTTGATCTTTTATTTTTCCTAAGGTGAGACCCACATATATTGCAATGAGCTTCAGGAATTGGGTACATATTGCAAAGGTTTTTTCTGTTAATGGGAATTTTTCCTTTCTGTGACTTGTGAAGTTTATTCACAAACTCCCTTATCCAGAAAAGCTGTAAAATGACTGCCGCCCTTTGGTTCTCAGCATAAGTAGCAAGAATAGACTGTAGAGGACTGCATGATAGGAAAAGCCACATGGAACCCAAGAGCATGGTCCAAGTTTCACTGTATGGAAAAGATTATGAGTCGGTCCAAAGCCAGACCAGGCAAGGGGGAAGCCTCTTACTCTTTCACCTTCAAAGACACACCTTCTGATTAGAGAACAATAGTAGACCTGCTGTCTCCAAAAGACTGCTATTAAAATGTACAAATATTCCTTACCTCACCTTAATATATCATGTTGAGCTGTCTCCATGGAGGAACTGAGAAAATAAGGCCAAGTTCAGGGAAAATCGTTGTGGGGGATGGATTTGGAGTCTTGACAAGATCTGGATGACATAGAATGGTGAATACTGCACACACAGGGGTTGATAAACCTGAGCAGAAAAAAGCAAGTACAGATATGTCAAAGAAGAATTCCAAAAGGGAACTCTGAAAAGAAATAAGGTTGGACTGCTTATCACATGGTCAAGAGTTCAAACCTCCCAGTCATTCTGGAGAAATAAATTGACGTCATCGGCTTCTGTAAAGATTTATCACTTGGGCTGAGCCCTGGTGGCATAGTGATTGTGTGCGGGACTGCAGTCCACCGGGTTGATGGTTCAAATCCAGGAGCAGCTCTCCAGGAGCAAGGCTGGGCTTCCTACTCCCACCAGCGCAGTGATGCCACACACAAAAAAAGATTTATAGTCTTGAAAATTCTATATAGGGTGACACACCACGTTATCATGGATACAAGCATCACAAACACGGTCACACAGTCTGAAGTTTTTTTTCTAATACAAAAGAGAAATATATTCACATGCAATAGAAAGCAGGAAGAAAGAAAATACATAGACAGTAGTTGAAAGCAGCTGTTATGGATGAATTGGACCAAGATATATGCATGAATTCCTAATTCCTGTACCTGCAGGTGCAATCTTATATGGGGATGTGCTTTAGTTAAATTCAAGTTATCCAAGAGCACACTGAGAATTAATCCCTTCTGGGTGGTGTTTTATCACAGGAAAACAAATTGGCAAGAAAAAAAATCACAAGGGGAAAACACCGTGGAAGCTTCTATCTAAAAGCCAAGGAAAGCCAAGAAATGCCACAGTTACAAGAAGTTGAAAGACACGGGAAAGATCTTATTCTAGGTCAGAGAACTCCCCGGCCAAGTCCCTAATTTCAAACTTGTTTCCAGACCATGAGGCAATTCATCTATGTTGTTAAAAATCACCCATCTTGTGGTATGCTGATATATGAGCCTTAGGGAACTGCAGCAAGAATGAATCTAAATCCCTGTTTCACTTTGGGTTTTTTATGTACTTTGGAAGCAAGAATGAGGGATGGCGGGAAATAGAGGGACAAGGAGCAGAAGATAGAGGATGTGTGACAGGGGAAAGAGAACACTTGTTCTTCTGCATTCAGATTAGCCATATGCTTACAGTTTCTCCAACCACAGGGATAATGAGTTAGCTGGCACACAGAGAAAGCCAAGGCAGCATAAAGGACACTAACCTCCGGCACTTCACTTTGCTAACCCAGAAGCAAAAATGAATTAAGATTTTGTGTTTGGGAGAAACAATTGCAAAGAATTGACTGAGAGGACAAATATACAATACCCTCAAAATCTCCTTCTAAACTCGTGGAGAAAAGAAAAATGAACAACTGAGCTCGGGAGCCTTGATTTTTTTCTCCAACTGAGACTATCTTCTCAAATATCACCCACTCATCCTCCCTGTGAGAACTCCAAACCTTGGCAGTTCTGTCACTTTGCCATAAACGCTATTCTTGAGAAGCCGAGAGCAGCAGCAAATCTAACTGCATGATTGGTTATTAGAGATATCCTTGAACTTCTGTCAGAGGAGAAACAGGTAAAGCAGCTTTGAAGATGACGTCTTTTCACTGAATCAGACACTCTTGCACCCAGAATATTCAACCTGACCTGCAATTGAATACATAAATATATAAAATCAAGAACTTTACTATTGGGCACCAGAAATATTGAAGGACCCCAAAAGAAAGACCTTACAGACTACCTAAAGAGACCTCATTTTTCTGAACCACAGCATAGCTGATCACTGATGCATCCTCACAACTGCATATTTATTGTCCTGTCTGCTTGTCAAATAGGTGGCTGGGGTTTTGTTTTGTTTTGCTTTTATCCAAGTGGAATGCATTTCTCTAGGAGCACAGTGTATCTTAGACCTGGGTCTGGAAGGGGCCCAAGGAATGTAAGATCAGAGAGTGCCTGAAGTTACCAGATAATGGCCAACAGCAATGAAGCTTTTGATTCTCTAAAATAAAGGATTGGGCTAGCTGAACTCTAAGAGTCTTCCAGCTCGAACATTCTGTGATTCTATGATTCCATTTTGCATTCCATATTTATCCACAAACAAGAAAAATCTGATCTGGACCGGTGGTTTTTAAAACCTCATGATTCCAGAAAGCCCCAAGAAAATGTGGTCATACCAGACATATTTAATTTGTGTATTTCATCATTGTTGAGCCCTACTCAAATGTTAAAATGGGACTAAGGTTCAATGCTTTTGAGTAAAAAAAATCGTGTCACAAAAATGCTTCTGGTCCTTGTTTTTTGGTGTGAAGAAGATGGTAAACAGCAAGAAGCAAGGGTACTCCTCCAGGCTTTGATCAGGTCTACCCTGGAGAACTCCATAACGAGAAAGGAGCTCTTGATGATCTATGAAAAAGAGGCAGAATGATCAACTTGGAAGTTTTTTCCAGTGGTTATCATTTTAGATATTTGGACCAAGCCTCATCATAGGCTAAAGGAAATTGAAATGATTCTTTTAAAAACTTGACAGCCCAATAGATAAGAACAAATGATCTATATACCCAATTTTGAAGTTAAATTTTCATTTCAGTACAGTATAACTGGAATCAACTCCCTGGCAGTGAGTTTGGTTTGAGTTTGGAGATATACTTTAAGAGCCCTGGTGACAGAGCAGGGTACAAGTTGGGCTGCTTGTCCCAGAGTCAGCAATTTAAACCCAGCGACTTTGCTGGTAAAAGATGAGGTTCTCTGCTTCCCTAAAGATTTACAGTATTCTTCTACCTTGGAGGGTTTCTATCAGTCAGAATAAACTGAATGGCAGTGGCTTATTTGTTTGTTTTTGAGTACATAGTCTTGTGAGTTGACAAAGTCCAACCATTGTGTAACTACCACCACAAACATTCAGCCCAACAATTCCCCCATTCTTTTGATCATCAATCTCCCTGTGTCAACAGAAGTTTTCATGTCTCTAGAGTAAATAGTCTAAGTAAAATTGCTGATTTCATATTTCAAATGACTTATGTATTACTGCCAAATTTTCCAAACTGGTTTAACCATTTTGCATATCCACCAATAGTATGTGAAAATTTGTTTCTCCATATCTTTGCCTATACTTGCCTACACCAAAAATTTGGTGTTTTACTTTTAAATATTCTGACAAATGACTTTAATTTGTGTTTCCCTAATAACTTATACTTTTGTCATAATTTCATACATTTTGTTGTCATCTTTATATTTCTCTGTAAAGTGCCTACTCTGCTCTCTTACACATGATGTATTGTGCTATCTATTTCCTTTTCGTGGAGAGTTCTTTTGTAGTCTGACTACAAATCCTACATCAGTATAGACTCACTGTCCTTGAGTCAATTCTGACTCAAACTGACCCAAGAGGACAGAGTCATATACTGGATATATAATATACAAATATTGTCTCCCAGTTGTTGTTGTTGTTAATTCTAACAATCCATTTTCAATCACTATAAGCTCACTTTTGAATACCACAGTCTAAGGACTGTATGTTTCCTACCTTATCTGCTTTATTTGAAGAGCATAACATGGAATCAGGCAAAAGGATTATGACGATAATTTCTGTAAAAGAACACTTGCACATACTTGCAGATGAAATTTCATTATACTTTCTAAATCTATCTGACACCCATTTGCACTTTGCAGAAGTCCATTCATGGTCTAAGTTGAAGTTGTACATTGGAAATAACCCAAATTTCCATCGATGGATGAATGGATAAAAAAAATTGTAATACATACATACAATGGAGAACCATGCATTGCTAAAAGCAGTGATGAATGCATGAAGCACATTTCCAAATGGGAAAAAGTAGAGGAAATTATGTTATGCAAAGTAAGCAAAACATAAAAAGACAAATACAACATGAGTCTACTGACATAAGCTTAAAAATGCAAAAGGGGCATAGGGGAAAAGTTACTGTATACATGCATTCCTGAGTTAGGTCCAGGTAGTAAGGCAGGTGCCAGACCAAATCCAGGGACACATATGGTAGTCAACTGAAAAGTGGGGAGGGGAGACATGGGTAGCAGGGAAACAGCACTACCCTCCTCAAGGGGAGAGAATTGTTTATATATCCGTAGAGAATGAGTTCTCCAAGACGTGATTACAGCAAACCAGCATGAAGTAGGGAGACAATAAAGCAGTTTGAAGGGCCTGTCCAATTACCAATGACTTAGAAACCTTCCCCTCTACACACAGAAGAATTCACTTCAGAAGAGAGTACTGAAGGTACAGCTCAATGAGAGGGACATATCTGATCAGAGTACACAGAAGCAAATGAAGGGGAAGGAAGAGAAAGTGAAGTACACCATGAGGACTATATTCCTGCTCAGAGCAGCCATTGCACAGAGAGGACCATACGACCATATGAGACACAATGTCCCTCACTGACCAATAGCATTATGGTTGACAACACTGGAGACAAGGTGTGGGAATTGTCCCCCAGCTAACCCCACCACACCAAGACAAAACACTAAAGGCATGCAACAGAATAGCAAAGGGAGCAGAACCATGAAGTCCCCAATACATACCAAAAATAGACTTTGGGACAGGACATGGTACCCCATCAAACTTGACTAGAAATACTTATAAAGGTCAACAGACCTTGAGCTACTTGTAGGATTTTCTCTTTTTTTTTTTTGTTTTTTATTGTTGATTTGCTTTTCTTTTTTTTGTTTTGTTTTTTTTTGGGGGGGGGACATCACTGCCCTCAGGTGGTGGGAGTAGGAGGCCCAGCCTTTGCTCTGTGGAGCTGGAATTGAACCTCCATCCCAGTGGGCCACAGTCCTGCGCACAACCACTACACCACTGAGGCTCAGCCCTGTTTTGCTTTTCTCTGTCTTGTTTTTGTGCACATTATTATCTCTGCATGTCTGTCTAGGCAAGATAGATGCAATAAACTATTCAGAGAAGAAAACAATGAGATTAAGGGTTCCGGGGGGACATGGGCAAGGGAGAAGGAAAGAAAAGGAAGTGGATGTTAACAAACCCAGGGACAAGAGAACAACAAGTGATTCAAAAATCGATGGTGAGGAGGGTGTAGGAGACTTGGTAGGGCTTGATCAAGGGCAATGTAACCAAGAGTAATTATTGAAACCTAAATGAAGGCTGAGCATGATAGTGGGAAAAGAGGAAAGTAAAAGGAAATAGAGGAAAGAAGTAGGAGGCAAAGGGCATTTATAAAGGTCTAAATACAGGTGTGGATATATATATATATATTGTATGTGATGATGGGGAAATAGACTGTGTGCATATGGACATTTGGCCTCCAATCAAGTACTCCTTCAATGCAAGAACATTTTGTTATATTATGCTGTCATTCCATGATGCCAGCATAGCCATCCCAACACAATCACTGAAGACAATGCGAGTGCAAAAGCAAATGTGGTGAAGAAAGCTGATGGTTCCCAGCTATCATAAGATATAGCATCTGGGGTCTTAAAGACTTGACAAAAAAGATGCAGCCCTCTACCTGAGAGGCAACAAAGCCCACATGGAAGAAGCATAGCAAGTCTGTGTGATCAGGAGGTACCAATAAGGTCAGGTATTAGGTATGAGAGACCCTGAACAAAAACATTATATCATTGTGAATGAGGAGGAGGTCAGGCTGGAGACCCCAAGCTGATCTTCAGCAACTGGAAATCGCCATACAGAAGGGTTGCAGGGAGGAGAGGAGCCAGTCAGGAGAAATATAGAACCAATGAAACATACAATATCCCTCTAGTTCTTTAATGCTTTCTCTCTCCCCACCCCCCACTATCATGACCACAATTCTACCTTAAAAATCTGGCTGGACCAGGACAAGTATATGGGTGCAGATCAGAGCTGGAAACACAAGGAATCCAGAGAGACAAACCCTTCAGAGCCAATATTGAAAGTAGCCATACCAAGAAGAAAAGACAAAGGTTGGGGGAGAAAGAGGGAACCAATCACAATGCTCTACATATAACCTCCTTCCAGGGGGATAGGCAACAGAAAATTGGGTAATTGGAGACAGTAGTCAGTATAAGACATGAAAAAAATTATACATTATCAAAAGTTTATGGGGAGAGAAGGTGGATGAGGGAGGGACAAATGAGAAACTGATACCAAAGGCTCAAGTAGAAATCAAAAGTTTTGAGAATGATGAGGGCTATAAATGTACAAATGTGCTGACACAATGGATGGATAGATGGATGGATGGATGGATGGTGATAAAAGTTGTATGAGCTCCATGATATAAAAAATAAGTATCCAAAATAGTGGGAAATTAGGATGAACAAGAACTGCCCTAAGTAGATCCATGAGCTGTTTACAATGCAAGCTAATAAGCTGAAATGAGAAAGATAAATGTGTGTGAATAAAATAATCAGCAGAAACATGGATAAATCTACATGATAGGACACCACAAACTCATCACAAATTATCATCAAAGAAATTTGTCAAGTAAAATTAACTGAATGTCTTCTCCAAAAAGTGTCCTCACTAAACATGATCGGGGAATCATTCCAGATTCAGTTTGCTGTGTTTTAGAGACCAAGTGACTGAATGGTTATAAACAATCATTTGAGAAACTGAAAAATTCACATGCTCTGGGGGTGGGAAATGACAGTGCCAGACACAAAGAGAAGAAAATGATGAATTGAATTAAAAGTTTCCAGACTTTCTCTATGATTCTTGTCATCACAATAAACCCTACTTAGCACAAAAACTTATTGTGTGATATAACACATTCATATACATATACATATAAGTATACATATGTATATACATAATTTGACTTTTAAATTTTGTGTGAAATTAAACTATCATTTGATTTCATTTTCTTTTTGATGCAGCATCATGTATGAATATAAATATCTTTGCCTGTATATTTTACCCTGTCATTTTACCTGGCAATATTTAATCTACCATGGGTGTAAAAATGTGAAATAAGGTAAATATAAGTGTTTTCTAACTACAGCAACAACAATACCAAGAGGCCAATATATGATGGCACAGTGCAATGGCTTTTCTGGACTATGGAGTAAAATGATTAAAAAAGGACATGCTGACAAGAATAAGAAAGCAGATTGTCTTTAGGTGGAAGGAAGACTTCCAGGCATAAATGGATACCTCTAAGTGCTTATTGGTTATGCTAAAGAGCCCCGAGGCTAGACTGAGGAAAGCAAGGATCCACTGATCGGAGCAAAGCTTTTCTCTGGTCAGAAAAGAGGTGTCGAGAAGAAAGAACTATACCCTGAGTATTCCTGATCATGCGTTGTAATTTGGTATTTCCATAGTAAACCTCAGAACTGTGAATGTGTGAATTTGTGGTCTTTTGAATAACTTAGCAAACCCAGAAGAAGAGTACAGAGTGCCATGAGGAGGATCACAGATGTAGGGATTGATGGAGAGAGAAGTTATGTCTGACCTCTACTCCATAGGAAACAGCCCAAGGTAGTTTTTCTTGGTTCTCCTCCCATCTTATAAAATTGGCAAGTTGGTCAATGCCCATTTCCACAGACACATATGGTAAGTCCAATAAGGTTGAGAATCCATGTTCTCTTTGGGATACTCCCTGCTTCATAGTAATCCTATAGGACAGAGTAGAACTCCTCCTGTGTGTCTCCAAGACTATAGCATTTTATCAGTCTGAAAGCCTCACTTTTTACCCATGGAGGGACTGTGGTTCCAAACTATGGTTAGCAGTCTACCGTGTTATTACTATGTCGCCACAGTTTGATATTGTCTGTGCTCATATTCGGGTCAAAATGCATGCAAAATCCAGATGTTTTTTTCACCTTTTACCATTGCGTCTACATGTCTCATTTTTCTCTAGAACTCTTTTTAAGGGGTAAAAATCTCTTCCAAATTAAGATAGCTTCCTTTGGGTAAATTCACTTGCCATTTCACTTTTTTTTTTCAAGGAAATTTCCCTTTCTGCTCTGCCTTCCAAAGATAACATCTAGATGCGAAGTAGGCATATATATATCATATCCTCTACTGCGCTTTTCTTCCTTTCCTACGACACAATTGGTAGTAGTTGATTTGGTTTGCCTCCATAAATACTTATTTGAGATCTGTTGAGGTGGAACTGGTCCCTGTTTGGATCAAGTATAGCAATTTTGGCTACGTCTTTATCCTGATTTGGTGCTTAGGTGTTTCTTTCTTGAGACATGGAGACTTGTTTATATCCCCCTAAATACCACATCCAGCCCAGGGCATCATGTCTAGCCTTTCTGCCTTGACATGGGGCTATTCCAAAGTACTCATCAAATACTTCAAGGGACTGGCTTCAATGTTCACATCTGAGAAGTGCAAAGCAAGCCTCCTGCACTGGAAGTTTCTCAAAGCTATCTGAATATTTCTGACTCCCACTTCCACTCCTTGAGGTTCTTAACCAGGAAAGCAACACTGGGGTTCTTAACCAGGAAAAGAACACAGGGACAATAATATTTGATCTCTTGCCTTCTTTTCTCCCACCTTCCTACCTCCATGGAACAGCAGCATAATTTATAAACACAACAGAGCAGAATCTTCACTATATAAAGTATATTGATATACTTCACTATCGTTATCTTCCCAAACTATTGCTTAGGATATAGTGATACTTCATAATCACTGTTTATTGTTCTACATCAGTGATTTTCAACCTTCCTAATGTCACCACCCTTTAATACAGTTCCTCATGTTGTGGTACCCCCAACTATAAAATTATTTTCACTGCCATTTCATAACCGTAATTTTTCTGTTATGAATCAAGCCCTGTGAAAGAGTCATTCAATCCTGTAAGGGTTCGCGACCCACAGATTGAGAACCGCTGTTCTACATTGACTAAAACATGAAATCCAAGCCTGGCTTCCAAAGGCATGGTAGTCACGTAACTTCTTATCAGCTTGAAGATATATAAAAGTGTTGCGGTGGTATTCAACCTGTCAATTAGGTCACAACCTGATGGTGCTTCCTTATGGGTGTGGCTTTCTCATGAGGAGGGCCCTGGGAACCTCCTCCACTCTCTCTGTCTTCACATGGATGTTGACATACATCTGGGACCTGTCAGTCCTGGTATACTTCCCCTCCCCCACTATTGGATTCAACCCCGCTATTGGAAAATTTTGCACTCACCATCCTGTCAAATTCCTCCATTTTGAATCATTGCATATGGCTGTGTGAGTCTGAAGAAGGTCTATGAACTAGTATCAGTCTTATGGACTTGAGTTGGACTGGGTTTTCTCTATCTATAACAATTTCTTGATATAAAGGTCTTTCTTACACATATATGAGTATCACTGGATTTGTTTCTCTAGTCAATCCAGTCTAACACAAATGGGTGTCCCAACTACCCCTCCCCACCTTCCCATAGTTACTGCTACTGCTTTAGATAAAATCTTCGTTTCCTGAAAATTATTCTACTATACTTCCTGAAAGATTCTGTCAAGGAAGCTTTGTTCTTTCAATGCTCAGCTCACCTTTGAATCAACAGATTTTCTATGGGCAGAAAATGTTTGAAAAGGTTCTTTTGTTTAAAATTAGATGGCAAAGGAAGACAGAAAAAGGAGGGTAAAGGAAAGAAGGAGAAGAGATGGGGGGAAGAAGAAAGGTAGAGAAAACAATTGGGAATAAATGATTGTTGCATTTTGTTAATGTTATAATAATGAGAAAGTATATGGAATAAGTTCAAAAGGAGATTTAAAGCTATGAAAGTATAAGAGGATGATCTGTGATCTTAAACATGTCTTGTGTCTTTCATGAACTTTCTCTTTGATTAATTATTATTTATTCTTTGGGTAAGAACTTAAGCTAATGTGAAATATTAAGAAATTGGCTTCTATTCTTTTACTGAGCTATTTTCTTCTGGTGTAGAGTAATTTGAATAAACCACATATTAATTTTCTTTTAACAGTGCCAAAATGTTTTAGATCATTAAAGCTACTTACAGTGACTATTTGGAATTATATACTATATAGGGAAACTCAATTGAAAAAAGAACTGTAGTGTAATGGTGTATTTGAAAGGAACACCATTCTGTTTTCAATAAGGACTGTATGTGTTGTTTTCCCCAATGGAAAACAACAGCTGTGTCTAGGCAATATATTAAATTATCCTATTTGTTAGGGAAAGTTCATTTTGAATATTGAGAACGGTAGAAAATCAACAAAATAGTTCTAAGAGGGCAGAGAAGTTCATTTATGTCTTTTCAACTTTTTACTGTGATTGAGTGAATGTTCACAGAGGAAGTTGGTTTTCCACTCAATGATCCCTATATATTTTGTTCAGTGTCATTGAGTGTAGTCTCCATACTGCTCTCTTTCTTCCTGTGCATACTATTCTTTTTGCTTATCCCTTCCCCTATCTGAGCCTCATTCCTGGTGAAATGCGTTCATCTGTTCTTGTGTGATTGGTTCCTCTGAGAACTGCATACACTTCTTTCAATATTACTGCCTACACTATCTAGAAGGCAAGCCTGGGTTCTAAATATTGGGACTAAATATTGGGACTAAAGCCTGGGACTAAATATTGATGAAGGTCTATACTCCCAGGAGCCTCCCAATAGTCACCAATCAGAATGGTTACCTGTTTTGTTTTTTAATGATATGAGGGGTTGTTTTTTAAGTTTTTGTAAATATTTTTGATTAAATATTTTTATTGGGGGCTCTTACGATTTTTATCACAATCCCTTGTGTCAAACAAATTTGTACATAGGTTGCCTCATCATTTGTTTCTGGTACTTTTTCTTTTTTATTAATGAAAATGAGTCCTCCACAAAATCTCTGTGCTACAGCTCATTAGCCAGAAGTTCACAAAATACTCATTCACCTCTGCTACAAGAAAGGTCTATTAGGCTGAGTACTTAAATACACAAGCTTTTATGGTTCAGAGTCAAGTGAAATGTGAACTTAAATGGATTTAAAATATGGCTCAATATCATAATTTTCTATAATATTTACTAACCCAGAATATTGTGATAAGCATTTATAGCAACATAAATTTGGTGACAGCAAGTCTACGCAACATTTAATCCAATGATGTCTGATTCTATAAAATATTTTAATCTCTAACAAATATTTTAATCATTTTATTGGAGGCTCATACATCACTTTTCATAATACATAAATACATATATTGTACCAAACACCTTCACATGCTTGCTGCCATCATCCTTCTCCAAATATCTGCTTTTCCACTTCAGCCCTTGATATTAGCTTCTCATTCTTTCCCCTCCATCCTTGCTCGCCCCTCCCCCAACACTCAATACTTTATAAATTATTACTGTTTTGTCATATCTTACACTGCTCTATGTCTTCCCTCGCCCCCTCCTCCAATGTCTGTCATCCAGATATATAGATCCTTGAAGTTGTCTCCCCCTATCTACCCCCATCTTCCCTCCACCCATCCAGTAGCTCCACTGTTACTACTGGCCACAAGGGGTTCATCTGTCATAGGTTCCCCATATTTCCATTTTCCATCTCTACAAGTGTACATCCTCCAGTCCAGCTGGATTTGTAAGGTAGAATTGGGACTATGATAGTTAGGTGGAGGAAGCCTTCAGGAACTAGAGGAAAGTTTTTCACTTCATCACTACCTCATTGTATCTTGACTGGCCTGTCTCTTCCCTGTGACTACCCTGTAAGAGGGTGTCAAATTGTCCACAAGTGGGTGCTGGGTCTCCACCCTCTCTCCCCCTCATTCGTAGTGATGTGATTCTTGTTCTTTGGTGCTTGCTATCTGTTCCCTTCAACCTTTTGTGATTACACAAGCTAGTATACTTCTTCCCTGTGGGCTTTGCTGCTTCTGGGCTAGATGGTCACTTATTCATCTTAAAATCTTTAAGATTCCAGATACTTTATTGTTTGATAGCGAGGTGGTGCCATCAGTTTCCTCCACGCTGTCTGCTTCTGCTCCCTTTTGTCTTCAGCAATCATGTTGGCAGGGTGGGCACATAATGATATGATTTTTGTTCTTTGATGCCTGATATCTGGTTCTTTCCACACCTCATGGTCACACAGGCTGGTGTGCTTCTTCTATCGTGGGCTTTGTTGTTCCTGGGCTATATGACCGTTTGTTCACCCTCAAGCTTTTAAGTCCTCAGACATTATATCTTTTGATAGCCAGGTACCATCAGCTATGGGTACCTTCACCACTCTTGCTCATGCCCCCACATGTCCTCAGTGATTATCTCAGGAAGGAACACACACAGTGACACGGTTTTTTCCTGTTTGATGTCTGAGGCCTGGTCCTTTTGACACCTCATGGCCACTTCTTCTGTGTAGGCTTGGATACTTCTCAGCTAGATTACTGTTTGTTTATCTTCAGGCTTTGAGACCCCAAACTCTATATCCTTTGATAGCTGGGCACCATCAGTTTTTGACCATATTTGCTTATGGACCTATTTGACTTCAGTGATCATACTGGGCCAGTGAGCATCATGGAATAGCAGATTCATAGAACAAAGTGTTCTTGCATTGAGGGAGTGCCTGGATGCCTCACCATTTTCAAAGCGTTTTCTATCTTCTTGAATCATTGTTATCAGCTCCTCATGTTTTGCCTCCCTCTCCCACCTTCCCTCCCTCCCTCATGAACCCTTGATAATTTGTACATTATTTTTTTCATATATTTCATCATCCTTTATCTCCTTTCATGCACTTTTCTATTGTTCATTCCCCGGGGAGGGGTTATATGTTGATCATTGTTATCAATCCCACCCACCCACCCCTTTTCCCCATATCCTCCTGGTATCTCTAGTCTCATCATTGGTCCTGAGGAGTATGTCTGTCCTGGATTCCCTGTGTTGCAGGCATTTATCTGTAGTAATGCACATGCTCTGTTCTAGTCAGATTTGTAAGGTAGAATTGAGATCATGTTAGTGGGGGTGGGTAGGGTGAGGAAGCATCAAAGAACTAGGGGAAACTTGCCTATTTCATCAGTACTATACTGCACCCTAAATGTCTTGTATCTTCCTTGTGACTCTTCTGTAAGGTGATTTCCAATTATCTAGAGTGGACTTTGGGTCTCCACTCTGCATTCGCCACACCCACCTCATTCACATTGGTATGGTTTTGTTCTGGGTCTTTGATGCCTGATACCTGATCCCATTGACAACTCATGATCACACAGGCTGGTGTACTTCTTCCATGTGGACTTTGATGCTTCTCAGCCAGATGTGCATTTGTTTTTCTTCAACCCTTTAAGACGCCAGATGCTATATCTCTTGAAAGTCAGGCAACATCAGTTTTCTTCACTATATTTGTGAGGCATCCATTTTGTCTTCAGTCATTGTGTTGGGAAGATGAGCATCACAGAATCCTGGATTATTGAAAACAAGGTGTTTTTGTATTCAGAGGGTACTTAAGTCAAGGTCCAATGTCCACCTGCTACCTTAATACTTAACATTAAATATAAGTACATAGATTTGTTTCCTTCTCAGTGTATATAAATATATTTACATATGTACATGCCTATATTTATATGTCTATAAATATTCTTTGCTTCCAAGATGTTTCCTCTATTTCCTTTTGCTTTCCCCTTGTTCCACTATCATATTCTGTCTTCATTTGGGTTCAGTAATTCCTCACTATTACATTAACCTTAATTAACCCCCACCAGGCATACTACGCCCTTCTCTCCATTTATTTTAGTTCACTTGTCCCCTGGTCCTTGGGCTGGGTTGACTCCTCCCCTTCTCCCATGTCTCCCCATAATGGTTGGTTCCAAACAAATTGGTCTTGGAGGAAATATAGTCAGAACATTTGTTAGGCACAGGGAATGTGAGCTTTTGTCCTGAAGGTAAGCAAGTGGTCATTTAGCTCAGAAGCATCAAAGTCCACATGGAAGAAGCACATCAGCTTGTGGGACCACGAGGTGTCAAAGGGATCAGTTATCAGGCTTCAAAAACTAAAAATCATAATATTGCATGCTCACCTTCTTGATATGATTGCTGACAAAAAATGTGTGCATAAGCAAATATGGTGAAAAAGCTGATAGTACCCGGTTAACAAAAGATATAGCATCTGGGGTCTTAAAGGCTTGCAAGTAAACAATTGGCCATCGAGCTCAGAAGCAACAAAGCCCACATAGGAGAAGCACACCAGTATGTGTGACCATGAGTTGTTGAAGGGACCCAGTGTCAGGCATCAAAGAATTTAAAATTTTATCATTATAAACTAGGGGGAGTACAAATTGGGGATCCAAAGTCCATCAACAGGTGAAGTGACATCCCCTTACAGAGGGCTTAGAGGGAGTAGATGAGCCAGTCAAGATACAGTGTAGTTTTTTCCTGTTTGGTGCCTGAGACCTGATCCCTTTGACTCCTCTCGGCCACACTGGGGGGTGTGCTTCTTCCGTGTGGACTTGGATACTTCTCAGCTAATAGGCTGCTTATCTTCAGGCTTTGAGCCCCCAGACTGGACATCTTCTGATATCTGGGTGCCATCCGTTTTCTTCACCACATGTATGCACACTCCTGAGATGATCACTGAGGACAAGTGGGTCCAGGAGAAAGAGTGGTGAAGATGGCTAATGGTACCAGGCTTTCTAATGCCTGAGGCCTCAAAGGCTTGAGGTTGAGGAAACAGTGCAATAAGGCCTACCCTAGAAGAAGCACACCAGCCTGTGCGACCATGAGGAGTGGGAAGAACCAGCCTATCAGGCATGAAAGAACAAAAAGCATATTGTCAAGTGCCCACCCTCCCGTCATGATCACTGAGGACAAAAGGGTGCAGAGGCAAACAGAGCTGAGGAAACCAATTGCACCTAGTCACCAAACGGTAAAGCAGTGGGAATCTTAAAGGCTAGAAGGTGAACAAGTGCCATCCAGTGCACAAACAGCAAAGCCCACATAGAACAAGTGCACCCACCTGTGTGATCACGAGGGGTTGAGGGGAGCAGACATCAAACACCAAAGAACAAGGATTAAATCAGTAAGAATGAGGGGGAGAGCAGGGTGGGAAGCCAAAGCCCACTTGTAGGCAATTGGACACGCCCTGACAGGGGAGCCATGAGGAGGAGACGGGTCAGTCAAGGGGCAGTGAGGTACCAATGGAGCATAAAATTTTCCCCTATTTCCTGAAGGTTTCCTTTCCCCACCACCCCAGTCCCAACTCTGCCCTGCAGTTCCAGCTGGACTGGACGAGGTGCACTGGTGAAGATGGGACCTGGAAACGCAGGGAATTTGGGGTGGATAAACCCCTCGGCGTCATTGGTGGAAGTGGAGTTGCTGGATGGGTGGAGGGAGGGTAGGGTGGAGGGAGGGTAGGGTGGAGAGAGGAAGCCAGCTATGGGGATCTGCAGATTGTCTCCTATCTGGAGGATGGATGTAGGGAGGAGTGGGCAGGGGGAGAAATCGGGCAATGTAAGATATGACAAAACAATAATGATTGCAGAGTAATGAGGACTGGGGGGGAGAAGGGAAAGGTTGGAGGGAAAAGGAAATGTGGTTCATATCAAGGGCCCAAGTGGAGGGGCAGATGTTGGGATAGTGTCAATAAGGACAGGTAAGTGGGGGTGCTCAGCACAGTATATATAACTATGTATTCAACTATGTATGATGAAAAGCGATGTGTGAGCACCCAATAAAATGATTCAATTAAAAAAAGATGCAGTGTAATGTGTTAGTCCAGGTAGACTAGAGGAACAAATTTCATAGACACCCATATGGATATAAGGAAAGGCTTTATATACAAAAGGAATGGAACACTGAGTAAGCATCCCAGCCCAGTCCAGTTCAAAGTCATAAGTCCGATATTAACCCATATGCCCGAAATAAGTCTATAAAGTCTCCTTCCGACTCACGAAGTCACAGGTCAGTGGGTGCAGAATTCCAGCCCTGGCAGGGGTCTCCCCATGGCTTCTTGCTTCCAGGGCTCAGGATTCATCAAGACCATGCCGCTCCAGTTTCAGAGGTCTGGCTCCATCAGGGCAAGGCTGTGTGGTCTCTCCGCCGGCTATTCCAGCTTCTCGGATGCTGCCAGCTTGTCTTTTCCGTGATTCCTCATCTCTGAGACTAACTCCCAACAACTGGAGAAGATATCTTCTCATCTTCACAAGGGAAAAATCGCGAGATTTCCCAAAAGTCTCAGGAGAAAGCCATGCCCACATAGGGGTCTCATTGGCTACTCAATGGCTATCTCCAGATTATCAGGCTAGACTCCACCCCTACATTTCAATCATAAAATTAACATAAGCATTTGACTGCCACATGTAGTAACAATGAAATATGCGACTTTCCTCTAGTTCTCGAATACTTACTCCCACCCACTATCATGATCCCAATTCTACCCTACAAATTCAGCTGGACCAGGGGATATACACTGGAGCCAGAAACATGGGGAATTCAGGTTAGATGATCCCTTCAGGACCAGTGGTGAGAGTGGTGGAGGAAGGGTGGAGTAGAAAGGGAGAACCAATTGCAGGGATCTACATATAACTTCCTCTCTGGAGTATGGACAACAAGGAAGTGGATGAAGGGACACATCAGACAATGTAACATATGAAAAAGTAATAACAATTTGTAAGTTATTAAATGTTCATGGGCTATGGGGGAAGGGAGGAGAAATATGGAGCTGGTACTGGGGGTCTAAGTGGAGGAAGGATGTTTCAAGAGTGATGAAGGCAACAAGTGTGCAAACATGTGATGCATACAATTGGCATATACATTGATCATGATGGGAGTTGTATGAGCCCCCAATAAAATGATTTATATATATATAAAACATTGATTGACACAGGGACTGCAATGATAGGTTCAAACTTAACAATAATTGTGATGAAGGAATTTCAGTCTGTTGTACATAGGGTTTCTTTGAGTTGAAACTAACTCAATGGTACTTAATGACAACAACTACAACATTGTTTTCATCTCTTTGTTATTGTCAAGAATACTGTGCATAACATGTGTATGCTGACTTCGGTTTGCCTCCTGGCTCTTATTTATTTGAAATATACAAGATATCTGTATCAAATGATACTTTTGGGGGGGAGGGGACATCACTGCCTCTGGTGGTCGTGGGCACTATGCAGTGCTGCTCCTGAGAGCCGCCAATGGATTTGAACTGCCAAGCCCGCAGGCTGCAGTTCCACACTCAACCACTTACGCCACTGGGGCCCAGCCCTTCAAAAGATACTTTTATTTCCAAATTTTTGCTTTAATAAATCATTTTATTGGGAGCTCTTACAGTTCTTGTAACAATTGGTACATCCCTTATATCAAGCATATTTGTGCATCTGTTGCCATCGTCATTTTCAAAACATTTTCTTTCTACTTGAGCCACTGGTATCAGCTCCTCTTTTTCCTCTCTCTCCTCCATCCTTCCACCCTTGTGAACCCCTGATAAATTTTAAATTATTATTATTTTCTTATCTTACACCATCTGCAGTCTCCCATGGCCCACATTTCTGATGTCCGAACCCCTGGGGGAGGGAGTGGTTATGCACCAGTCATTGTAGTCAGTTCCCCATTTCTCCTCCTGCTCCCCTCAAGGTATCACTACCCCATTACTGCTCCTAAAGGGTTTATCTGCCCTAGATTCCATGTGTCAATGGCTCTTATCTGTACCAGTGTACATACTCCAGTCTAGACAGATTTGTAAAGTAGAACTGGGGTCACAATAGTGGGGGAGGGGGTGGGTCAGGGGAAGACATTAAACTGGAGGAATGTTGTGCATTCTATTGGGTGCTATACTACATCCTGGTTAACTCATTCTATCCTTGTGACCCTTCTGTGAGGGCATTTCCAATTGTCTACAGATGGACTTTGAGTCTCCACATTGATCCTCATCATTTGCATCAGTACGTTTATTTTGGAGGGGTCTTCTGGTGCCTGATACCTGATCCCATCAAAATCTCATGATCACACAGGCTAGTGTGCTTCTTCCATGTGGACTTTGTTGCTTCCCAACTAGATGGTTGCTTGTTTAACTTCAAGTCTTTAAGACTTCAGATGCTGTATCTTTTGATAGCTGGGCACCACGATTTTCTTCACTACATCTGTCTATATACCCATTTTGACTTCAGCAATAGTGTCAAGAAGGTGAGCATCACAAAATACCAGATTATTAGAACAAAATGTTCTTGCGTTAAGGGAGTATGGTAGTAGAGGCCCAAAGATCATATACTACATTAGTACTTAACATTTAAATGTATGTCTATAGGGCTGAGCCGCGGTGGTATAAATGGTTGAGTGTGGGACTGCGGCCCACAGGCTTGGCGGTTCAAATCCAGCAGCTGCTCTCAGAAGCAGCGCTGGGTAGCTCTCATGACCACCAGAGGGCAGTGATGCCCCCAAAAAACAATAAATTTATGTGTATAGACCTATATCTCTTTTGCTATATAGTAATATATTTAGATACGTGCATGCATATATATTTTATCTCTATAAATGTATTTTATCTCCTAGTTCTTTCCCCTATTTATTTGTATTTTTTCCTGCCCCAATATCATGTTCAAACTTCATTCAATATTTCCAACTTCATAATAAAGCATCATATCATTTTCTCAGTGGCTGTGCCATTTTGCAGTTCCACCAGCCATGTATAAGAGTTTTGAGTATTCCACAAAATTTCCAGCATTTGCATATCTATAAAGGTACAATAAGCGGATAAACAATCTGGAGGAGAAAACAACAATGGGACCAACAGTTCCAGGAGAACTTGGCCAAGGGGGAGGCAGGAGAAAGGCAGTGCGAATAAACCAAGGGACAAAGTAACAGCAGGTGATCTAAAGTCAATGGTGAGAAGGCCATAAGATGCCTGGTGAGGCTTGATCAAGGGCAATGTTGCCAAGAGGATTTACTTAAACCCAAATGAAGGCTGAACATGATTGTGAGAAAAGAGGAAAGTAAAATAAAATAGAAGAAAGAATTAGGAGGCAAAGAACAGTTATTGAGGTCCAAATATAGGCATATACATATCCAAATATATTTACATATAATGATAGATAAATAGATCTATGTACATATATTTATTTGTTAAAGCAACAGATTGATATTGGGCCTCCACTCAAGTACTCCCTCAATGGAAGAACACTTTCTTCTAATAACCTGGATTCTGTGCTGTTCATGTCCCAACACGATCACAGAAAAAAAAAAATGGGTCCATAAGCAAATGTAGTGAAGAAAGCAGATGATCCCCAGCTATCCAAAGATATAGCATCTGATTTTAAAGGGTTGAAGATAAATAAGTGGCCATGTAGGTAAGAAGTAACAAAGTCTACATGTAAGAAGCACACAATCATGGGGCTGAGCCCTGGTGGTGGAGTGGTTGAGTGTGGGACTGCAGCCCACAGGGCTGGCAGTTCAAATCCAACAGCAGCTCTCCAGGAGCAAGGCTGGACCTCCCACTGCCACCAGAGGGCAGTGATGCCCACAAAAATATATAAAGAAGCACATCATCCTATGTGATCATGAGGTGTCGATGGGATCAGGTATCAGACATCAAAGACCCAAAACAAAAAATCGTATCAATCTGAATGAGCAGGTGGTTTGGGGTGGAAACCTAAAGCCTATCTGTAGGCAATTTGACATCCCCTTACAGCAGGGTCACAAGAGATGAGCCACTCAGGGTGCAGGATAGCACCGATGAAACATGTAAGTTTCCCCTGGTTCTTTAATGCTTCCTCCCGAACACGCACAATGTCAAGGCCCCAATTCTACCTGACAAATCCAGCTAAATCAGAGTATGTGCATTGGTATAGATAAGAGTTCAAGACAGATAATCCAAGACAGACCAATAATGAGAACAGTGATAGCAGGAGGGGAATGGGAAGAAAGGGACAATCAATCACAATGATCAACATAGAACATCCCCACCACCACCACCAGGACAGACAATAGAAAAGTGGATGGAGGAAAACAGTAATTGTGCAAGATGAAAAGTAATAATAACTTATAAATTTTCAAGGTATCATGAGGGAGTGAAGGTAAGGGAGCGGGGGGGAGAATGAACTGATAGCAAGGGCTCAAGTAGAAATAAAATGATGACGGCAACACATGTACAAATGTGCTGGACTGAATCTACTTATTTAAACATCCTTAAACAGTGCACCTTTCTGGGTGATTATACTACAGAAGAAAGTTTCTTCCAATATTTCCCACTACAACAGGAACAGATGTCCCTTGTGGTACCTAAGATGAAGGAAAAAAGACAAACATGCAAAAGACCAACACACAGAATCCCATAGACTAAGATAGGGTTTTCCTTCACACAAGCACTGGATCCAAATGACCCTCAGACACAGTCTCCTTGGCACCAGATTTAGCCTGAGAATGTTGAATGTGAGTCATCTGGGGAGCCATGTTTGAGATCAATCATGTAGCCTTTGGTGATCAGTAAAATGGCTAGCCTTCCGAAGAGCGGGATGCAAACTCTGTCTCGTTGTATTGGGTCACTCACATACCTTTAGATTGGGTCTTTGCATTCCACCCCAACATAGCATGGTCCACAGCAGATTGAGCTTTGCTTTGAATTTGTGTGTACCAGGTCCACTCTATGGCACCATCATTAGCTGAGTTACAAATCATACATGTAAATAGCTGATATTCCATTTTTATAAAGTTAAAATTATGATTTAATGTCAAAAGTTTTTACTATGTTGCTCAAGGTACATTTAGAAAAAGAGTCATACCTTATGTTAATACCACATTTTGTAGGCTCGCACTTATTATTTCTTAATGTAGCATGATTTTTCTGTGTAATTGTCTTTTCTAATGTTTGAAGAATATATAACTTCTTGTTGTCATTAGTGGCATTTGTCACATTTAAAATCTAGCTTGCACTAGTTGAGCACCCAAAATGGTCCAAGTTCATGTTCCTCTCGAAATGCATTTACCAAAGTTAACCAAAATGTTTTTGCATCACAAATTTAGCCCAGTAATCCAGTATATCATAAATTGTATTTCCAACACATTAATGAACTCTACCCCTCTCATGTCATTTCCAGGATAAGAAAGCTTAAACATGCATCTAAATCAAGTTTTAGATAACAATCAAATATTTTCCTTGGATTACATTCTATATACTGAAATGAAGTTTTTCCTGCTTTAAATAGCTGCCCATTTCCAGTCACGAAACATGTCATAGCAAAGCTCTGACGTCTCCAATGTAGATTAGTAAAACTGTGTCCCATAATGCAATAGGCACTAGTGCTTTCTTTGAGCAAGAAATATTACACTTTAATAGAGTGGGTTTGCATTAATGTGTTGACTGTTCTCACAGCCCGAAGCTATCCTTATGTGCCCTCAGCTTTTGGAATTACTTGCTGCCCACTCTTCTGGTTCACAGTCATGGCTTGTAGTCTTTTAGCCAACTCTTGCTTTTGTCTCCCATTTGACCCTTTCGCTGGAATACGTCCTTGTCTCATCTTATTCTCTCAGACAATCTGCTCTTCTCCATAGACAGTACATCCAAATAATTCCAATTTGTATTCTATGACCTTTCCAACAACCCACACACCCTCTTAAATGAATGTTTTACTCATACGCTCATGGTGCTTTTGTCTCTCAGCATTAAAGAGTTTAAAGAGCAGTGCCCCGTTTTTTAAATCATGGACTTTTAGGCTAAGATTTATTACACATAGGCAATGTGCCAAGTGGCATGATAGGCATCCATGTGGATTCATATTTAATATCCATTACAAGTTTTTGAAGTCAGTATTAACCCTATTATAAAGATGAGGGGACAACCCAAATGGCTTGCTCATAACACGTCAGGCGCAACACTTTAGCCTACATGTCTGGGATTCTGTGTCATTGATTTATTGGGAAGCTAGCAAAACGAAGTTTGCATTTGGTAATTTGAGATGGGAAGTTTGGCATGAAGTACTAATCACAAAAGTGATAGAACAGAGGCAGGGCACTGGCAGGTGACTTTTCCTCCAGCAGGATCTGCTTAGCATGTCCAGAACTGAAAGGACAAATAGCGGAGATGTCACCAGAGTATAAGATCTGAAGATACAAGAGGAGTCGGAACCCAGCAGGATCAGTGGGAATTGGGTCAATGGAAAAGCAAGACACCTGGAAAGAGCTGGCGCTTCACAAGAAAGCAAACACTGCTAACGGTAGCCCTGAAACAGGGAGGCAGGAAAATACCGAGACTGGTTTATTTCTTTCTCTTTCCCTCCAAAATCCTCCCAGGACCTCTCAGTCACACCTCCTAGTAAAAAACTGGCAAAGAAAGACTTAAGAACAATATGCAGGAAGAGTTTCTCAGCAACAGAGAAAGAAGAAAAGGTAAAGGACAGAGGGTAGACTCCTTAAGTCTATGTTAATCCTCTGTGGTAGCTACACAATTCCGTGTCAACTTGATAAATTAGTGTAGGGGCGGGGTTTAGCCTGTCAATCAGGTCACAGCCCGATGATGCCTCCTTGTGGGAGTGGTCTTCTCATGAGGATTCTGGGAATTTTCTCTTTTTCTCCCTGGAAGGGAGTCTCGCCGTCTCTTTGCTTTGCCTTTCTGTTGGCAAGTGAAACCATGCTGAGACCTGCGCAAGTCGTGCTACGGAGACCTGCAACATCCAGAGACTATGCATCTATCTACAAGGCTTGTCTCCCACCGACATATGATCATCCTGCATTCTGCATGGTTGCACATGGCTGCTTGAGTCTGAAGAGAGATTGATGGGCTAGTATTGGGCTTATGGCTAATCTCTGAATATATCCCGGACTGGGCTGGGATATATTCTTGATATACAATTACTCTTGGATACAAAGCTTTTTCTTACATATATGAGCAGTGTTCCTAGATTTATTTCTCTAGTCAACCCAGTCAAGTACACCCTCCATCATCTGCATCCAGCACTGAGAACCAGAGTATCTATCCATTTGTCCACTGAATTATGGCTCTTTTACCTCCCAACATTTGGTAAGCAACTCACACCCTAATTGGAACACAGAGAGAATGCATTGAATTTTAGCCTGATTTTCCTTTACTCTCAAATGTTGACTACCAAATCAACCAAACTCACTTCCATGGAGTAGAAAGCCCTGTCATTCTCCCCCAAAGCTGCTGGTGTTATAGCTAGGAAAAATAAAATCATCAGTATAGATTTTTTCCCATGTCCCAAAGAAGACGTGAGAGCACCAACATGGTATTCTGCTTCAGTTTTTAACCTTATGTGACAGTATCTTATGCATTTTATCGCTAAATCAATTCTAGGGCTCGACTGAATAGGAGTACAGCACATAAGCCCAAAGGTAGCCTGGAAAGTCTTTGGGTATCTATTCATGACTGTCCAACCCAAACCTTCTCCTGAAAAGAAAAAAATGCCAATGTCCCTTTATTGTTGTTGAAAGTCACTTGCCCGGGCTCTTCATTATGCCAGTTGATATTATTGTTGGAACTCATTACTTCTCAGGGCTCTCTATTTAATCTATTGCACATTCATAAGCCTATGAAATCCAAAACCAGAATAGACTCAATTATATTCATTATTTGGTTTTAACAGTAATTCCTTAAAATACAGAAGAGGAGAACATTTGGGGAAAACGTCAGAGTGTCTGGAGTATGAAAGTGACAACATTCCCAATATTGGATACTCCTGCAGACCTATATAATCTCCTTAATTATAAAAATTACACGAGAAATTTCATAAGAACCATCTTACTGGCAGAATTTTAGGTATTTCCTGTTCCCAAGGGCAGAGAAATACTGCAAAATCAACATTTTTTTAATGACATTTCAGTACTGTCTCTCTTGGCTGAAAACTAAAAAACCAAGAAGCACATAGAAATGAAAAGAGGGAGTAGGTTAATTAAAATTTTTCAACTTTTAAGAAGTTAATTTTTATGTTAAATCTTTAAATCCCATTTGTATTTTACCAAAACAAGTTTGTCCATCCCTGGTGAAAGCATCATGAATACACTAAAATAAACACATCTGCTTCCTGTAAGTCTAATTCTTCAATGATTACTATAATGCGAACAAAACATTACCATTTCACTATAAAAAATGGAGCCTGGCTTGAATCACTTGTTTGGCTGTTTCCACATTAGGACAAAATTCTATCCACTGCTACACATCTGAAATACAGTCTAAGATAAGCTCATCTGAGCTGGCGCTAGAGTCTCATGTTTGTTAAAGCCTGTGGAATGAATTCACATTGAATATGATATCTTTGCTCTGAAAGTTGAGTATCAAGACATTGTAAACATCAACTCTTTTGACAGGAAAGTTTGCTATTTCATACATTTACCTCAACCTGTACCGCGCACACACACACGCACACACCCAGGCACACTTTTCTTCCATCCAACTGCCCTGAAGTCACAATAAAAAGTGAAATGATCTCATGCCTGTTTGCCCTCAAGTCTATTCCTCTACTGCCTTCCAGTCAAATAGAAACAAGGAGTTGCTGACCCCTGCAGGCTGTATGTCCCAAGTTTCAAACAGGCAGTGGCAGGAGAAAAGAAGCCTGGGTCTTTCAACCTGTCTTTGTGCTTCAGACTCCATCTCCTACATGGCTTCGTGGCAGATAAAACCAGCCTCCAATCCAGTTTCTACAAGATGGCCCCAAGTTCTGGGATACCACTTTTAGATTCCTTTTCTTCTTGGGTGTGGAATCTGTTGTTGCTAATAGCTGAATTGCCTCTCTATACTTATTTGGCTACTTTGATCTTCTAGCATATGTACTATCAATTCCCTCTATTAAATCCCTCTTGTTTTAAATACTTTGAATGATTGCAGCTTTCTTGGTTGGATACTGACTAATTTAAAACACTTTAAGAAAAGAGGACAATAATTTTAACCCCACTGTTTCCAATTGCTTCTCACTTCAGCTTCTTAGAAAACGAATCCCTGAGAGAAAGCAAGAGGAAAGAACAGAGGAAATCAGCAGAAAGAGGAACGAGGAGAATTATCTCATGGGCTTTCTTGGGGCTCAGTGCTCTCTCTAGAGATGCGGGTCGAGTTCCCTTGATTTCTTGTTTGGGAAGCACTGGCTGGTAGTAGTCCTAGCAGCTCTGACCCTCACCCCTCCCAAACTAAAGCCCCTACCATCCAGCTGATGCCGAGTCACAGCAACCATAATGGACAAGGTAGAACTGTCCCAGTAAGTTTCTCTAACTGCTTGCAGGAATAGAACACCTCATGTTTCTCCCAAAGAACAGTAAGTTGGGGTAGCAGCCCAACACACAACCCCTACAGCACCAGGGTTCCTGACTCTCACCACCTATGGCAGATTATACCTTTTGTTCTTTCTGAGATCAGAAAAATCCAGGCCTCCAGCCAGTTCCCACCAAAATGACATCTCCACCAAAATGACAATTTCCACGAGAAATAGTTCAACATAGACTGAGCTATTAGAAGGTTTGTGGCAGATGCTATCAGTGTTTCTTTCTCCACGTGGACAAGCAAAAGATGGAAAGAACCAGGAATTACCAGGAATATTAACCCAAGTTCAGTTGTTTAAGGCTGAAGCACTATACCACCTATGCTGATCTGGAATCCAGCATGGCTATTGAAGGAGCTGTCTTCAAAAGTGCTCTAAATTTCTAGTGTATAGGATGTAAGGGGTCCCTCCTCAAGTCTGTATCACTCTCCACCTGATTCCAGGGCAGCTCTATCGGCCATAATCTTCAAATATTTATTGATAGTTACCAAGCATGGGAAGGGAAAGAAGCATAAATACTAACTAAAAGGAATCTAAATACAAATCCACTGCCATTAAGTTGATTCTGAATCATAATGGCCCTGCACAGGGTTTCTGAGGCAGTAAATCTTTACAGGAACAGATGGCCTCATTTGTGTTCATAGGAACAGATGGTAGATTTGAACTACCAACCTTTCAGTTAGTAGCCCAATGCTTACTCCCACATTGCCACAAGGGCTCAAACTAGAGAGTATACATTTAATTGTGGTTAAGAGGAAGGCAATGTCCAATAAGCAGAAGGTAAACAAAAGGTGGATCAAGGCAAAAGATGACATTGAGAAGATTAGAAGAGTTAAAAGAAACAAGGTAAATAGTAGCGTACACAAAATCCTATCCTAGCAATACTAACAATCCTCTATGAGTGCATATATAGACAGGCATTCAGATTGGACAGGTATGGGAAGGACCGTGAATTTATATCCACAGATAAATGTGTGTGTGTGTTTCAGAGTAGATCATTCAACCATTGTATTTACAAATACTATAAATATCTCCAAGGATATAGTTCAGCAAATAGGGGACAAAGTTATGAAAACTTCTTAGCCATAGCCAAACATCTAACGGAATGAGGTGTTGAACCTAGGATCCACGACTAATGTCTAAGAGAACTTCAAAGTCAAGTGGCACAAGAATGTTCGACAGGGCAATAATCTGCAACTAGCGTGGTGAGTAGTAACTGTAACCTTAAGTCTTTATCAGTGGCCATATAAAGTATAGATGTCATGTGCAGCAAAAAGAGTGGAAAATATCAAAGACCCCCCAAACAGACCACCAGACTAGTGGACCAAGTGAACTCCAGGCACAATGATGCTGAGAACAGAACTGGATGGTACAAACTTACCACTTCCAGCTACTTTAAAAGGGATCATATAGGAGGCTCTGAAAAGCATAAGAACAATGTGTAACTGACCCAAATCATAAAAAGACTCAGGCTTACTGGTTGGATACTGACTTGTAAAACCTCTGAGACTATTGACTCATTCTTCATGTTTGGAACTTAATTACCACTATGGTTCAATTTTCAGCCAAAAAATAGATGTATAAGCTAAGCAATAATACTGGGAAGTACAAAATCCCATATAAAAATCCACCTTATAACAATCCACCACCTGAAATCAAAAAAGGAACATTCACCAAAACACAAACTTCCCAAATTAGGAAGGCTTAGGAAAGAAGGAGGAATGGAAATGGGAAACATGAGGTATATATGGAATGGCAATCAATTACATGAAACAAAATATATATGCATTATTAAATGGAAAACTGATTTTTTCTGTGAATCTCCACTTCATTCACTATTTTTAAAAATATGAAAAGAATTCACAGTTATAGAGAACCAAAATGAATGGGTCTATCTATATTCAATCACTTGAAGAGGTAACATGATCAAGAATCAATGTTATTGAAGTAAGTCCAATACACACTGAAAGTTTTCATAAAAAATAAAGTTCCAAGACTCGACTTAATACAATGAGATTTTTCAATAAATGGAGATATGGCTGAAAGCACACCTTCATCTGTGCCAAGAAATGGAAAGAGCATTATCTGGCCAACTCATTTGAAGAGACTCTTTTTGCCTATTCTAAAGACAGGTGATCCAATAGAATGTAGACATTATTGAACAATATCAGAAATATCAAACACACAAAAGACTCACTAAATATAATTCCAAAACAACTGCAGTAGAACATCAAGGGACTGCCAGAAATTCAAGCTGAATTTAGAAGAGGATGTGTAATAAAACATATCATTGTTGATGTCATATTTAGGCTGGAAGTAGAGAATACCAGAAAGATGTTTACTTGTGTTCTATTCACATAGGCATTCAACTATGTGAATCACTAAAAAAAATCTGTAAATAACATTGTGAAGAATGAAAACTAGGTACAACATGTATATAGAGGCAGTCATTTGAACAAAACTAAGCAGTACTGAATGGTTTAAAGTCAAAAAAGGTTTGCATAAAGCTTGTATAATTTCTTCATACATATTTCCTCTGAATGTTAAGCAAGTAATCAGAGAACCTCTATTATATGAAGAAAGTGGGTATCAGGATTGGAGAAAAACTTTTTAAACAGCCCGTAATACACAAATGGCAAAACTTTGCTTGTTGTAAGGGAAAAGGACTTGAAGCATTTACTTAAAAGGATCATAGACTACAGCCTTCAGTATGGATTACATCTGAACATGAAGAAAACAAAGTCTTCTCTACTGGACCAATAAACAACTCGATGATATATAGAACGAATATTGAAGTTTGGAAGGAATTAATTTTGTTGAGATCTAAAAATCAATGCTCATAGGGTCAGGAGTTAAGAATTCAAACAGCACTTTTAACATGTTGCAGCAAAATTTCTCTTTAAAGTGTTAAAAAGCAAAGATTTCATTTTGAGGAATAACATGCTCCTGACCCAAGTCGTGGTGTTTCCAATCACTTCATGTGTGTGTAAAAGCATGACAGTGAGTAAGGAAGACTGGAGTATTTTCAATGCATTTGAAACATGTTGTTAGTGAAACTATTTAACCACCAGAACAAACAAATCTGTCTTGGACTAAATACACCCAGAATGGCATCTTAGAAGTGAGAATGGCAAGACTTCATCTCACTCACTTTGGACATGTTATCAAGAGGGACCAGTCCCTGGAGAAGGACATCAAGTTTGGCTGAGAAGAAAATTGTGGCCGTCACCTAATCTGGCGTCGATTTGAGGATTAAGAGTGTAGGGGTGGAGTCTAGCCTATCAATCTAGAGCTAGCCAATGAGACCTCTGTGTGAGCATGGCTTTCTCCTGAAAATTCTGGGAAATGTGGTACTTCCTTCTTGGAGGAAGAAGACACTATCTCTCTTGATTCACTTCCTGGGAGACTTTCTACTGACAACACTCGCTGCCTATGAGACTCGACTGACTAGGCTGGCTCCCTGTGAGACATCCTTGAGGAGAAGCCACACAGACCTAAGCTGATAAAACAAGAAACCTGGACCAAGAGAAGCCACATGGAAACTCCTGCCAGCACTGAGATGCTTACATCACTGGATCCAAAGACCTTCTACACACTGACATGTGATTGCTCTGCATGTGGCATCATTGCATGTGTTTCATGAGTCTGAAGAGGACTGTGTAGATTGCTGTTGGACATATGGGCTAAATATCAGACTTAGGAACTTGATCTGGACTGGACTGGGATGTTTTCTTAATGTAAAATTACCCGTTATATAAAACTCTCACTTACATACATCAGCATATGTATGAAATTGTTTCCCTAGTCTACCCAGACTAACACAAGAATTGATGAACAAGAGGAAAGCTCTCAACAAGACTGATTGAAACAGTCGCTACACAGTCATAGGCTCAACATAAGAATGACTGTAAGGATGCCATGGAGCCATGTCGTATTTCACTCTGTTAGACATAGGGTCATTATGACCTTCTGGTCATAGTGGATGCCATTTAGCAACGACGAACTTTTTTCATAAAAGTAATGACTATAATAACTGAGACAAGAGGTACCATCAATATAAAAATTTGCCCTTCCTCTCCATAAAGTCCTAAATAAAAAGACGATGTGTGAATACGAGTGGCAGAAGAATATACAGCTCAATGTACAAAGCACCAAAAGGTAACATGAAAGAAGGCAGGTCGACTAGGGGAGTAGGACACACCGACCTCTGATCAAGCCTGCTTCCCAGCAGATAGCCAGTGAGGACAGACATCGAGACAGACACTGAGGATTCGATAATCTCAGAATCTGCTATTCACTTTAAAATGGATGGCAACAAATGTACAAATGCTCTTTGTGTACAATCAATGTGTGTATGGATTGTGATAAGAATTGTATGAGTCCCTAATAAAATGATTTTTTAATTATATTATCCTAAAGCATGGAATTTAAGGATATTTAATTTTTTATTTGCTCAGTTTCTTTGAGGTTTTGTTATTATTTCTGTTCATTTTTCATAAAATGAAAATATTCTAAGCTTTATGGAAATTTTGCAAGTATATTTATTATGAAAAAGATGCCATTATTGATAAAATATTTTGATGTGAACAGTAATATAGAGTTGAAGAAGAGAAGCAGATTCAAGGTTTCTGGGCCTAATAACTATTCATATTTTATTTTTCAAGTCATTTATAATTTGTTTTTCATTGCTATTTTTTCTTGGTTTTCCCCCCACTCTCCAAAAACTAAAAGGGATGGTATCTACACTTCTTATTAACTCCTGGATATGTTGATTTAATACACAGTAACATATGCATGTAGGCCACATAAAACTAGTTTGTTCGAGTTTTTAACTAGTCAGTAAATCATGAGCTTAACAATTGTAGACTAGCACTTGCCTTTTGACTCAATGAATCCTCTTGTTTGCACCCATTGATGTAGTAAAATAGTAATAAAATTTGAGTGCAGGAGGCACAGCATTAACACATACAGAATTAGGATGCTTTATTGCTTAGCTGATGTACATTTAGCTTATAAGGAAGAATGATACTCAGAGTAATGTGAGGAACTTCCGGAAGGGTCTACATGAGACTAGAATTTCCATACTAGTCCTTTTGGGGGGAAAAACAAGTTTAGGCTGCATATTTGGAATGTTTTCAATCAGCAGCTTCACATGCCAAGCTAAATCCACTTTCTATTTCCCTGATCAAATATTTGAGCTTTGCAGCCAGAGTGGTTTACTCCTTTGTGAAATAAGATGTTTCTATTCTATGCTCTAAGTAATCCCACTTGAACAAAATTTGCCCTCTAAACCAAGGACAACTTTTCTTTAGCCAGGTTCTTTGGAGCTTAATCTCCAAAAGTCAGCTTGAACTGAGGAATGTATAATACCATATCTCTTTGGAACTAAGAATAAGTAAGCCCACTCTTCGTTCACTTTAGACTCTTGAAATCTATGCCGCTTTCTTACAATTGGTCAGATACTGGGAATGTGGTTATAGATGTGGTCAGATAAAGGGAAGTCTACAGCTCATCCTAGAAATGCAAATTCTACCCTGTTGAACACAACAGCTGATATCAGGAACTCCAGTGGGAAGAGAAAGCTTGGAAAATGATGTTAAGTTGCAGTTCTACAGAATAACCCTGGTCCATAGTCTTGGGGGTTCCATTTGTCTTCATTAAACTAGTAAATGTAGTCTTTTTATTGTTTTAAGACTTATAGGGTCACTGTGAGTCAGTCAACTCGATGGCAGTGAATTTTCTGAGTAGATCATTTATTAATCTACATAGTTGTGAGCTGGGAAAAAATCCAATTTAAAAAGCTACTGAGGATATATCAAACTTTTCACCAGAGTAAATATTCAGGCAGTCTAAAGACACGGGAAGAAATACTCATGATCATTTACCACTAGAGAAATTCAAATCAAAACAATGAAATATCATTTCACTCAATACTACCTGTTGTTTTGTTGTTAGGAGTCATGAAGTCTATTTCAATCCATAAACCATCCTTACAGTTGTTTCTATGTTCGAGTCCAAATACTAATAGAAAAGCTCAATTAAAAGAAAACAAAAAAGGCTGGTGATTGTGTGGAGAGACTGGAATTCTCCTTCACTGTTGATATAGTGTAACCACTATACCATTATACTGAAATATAGTGAAACTTCTGTGGAAATGATATAATGTTTTCTTTTAAAATTGGAAACAGGAATCTGATTTGATCCAACAATCCCTCGACAAGTCATGCACTATATAAAATTAGGAGCCAGACACAAAGATATATATGTGCAACCATATTCATTACTACATTATTCACAATGACAAAAATGTCAAAAAAAACTTCAAAGACCATCAATGAATGAATGGATAAGCAAACACTATAACTTACACACAGTGGAATATTACAGAATTAGAGACTAACAAACATCTCACAATGTGGACGCACCTGTGGGACCTTATACTAAGCTAAATAAATCAATCACAAAAGCACAGCTATTATGTGAGTCTTTTATTATAAAGTCAATGGTTTATATACAGGAGAAAAAAGAGATTTTGATAGCTGTCAATGATTAGAGAGAAGTAGAGGAACAAAAACACTAATTAGATAATAGACACACAAAAATCTGAGAAATGGGAATGGTAACATACAATAAGGGAGCAATCCGTCCAGAGAAGAGCAGCAGAGTAACAGGCAGCAAAGGAAAATTCTATTACATCCACAGTCTGGCATTAATAACCGTGGCCAACATAAATCTATAAGTGGACACATAAACAGACAGACAAGATGAAAGGTATGAGGAGGGAAAGGGGTTACACTCACACCCATATAAAGGTTTGACAGATGATCTTTCTACATGCTGTAAATATGTCCAGGTTTTAGTGGTGTAAATAATAGGTAAAGGTAAGTAATCTTGTTACTATGAGCAGACATCTGGAAGAAATTAGTCATTGGGCCTGGAACTTTGGAGTCATAGAGTCTCTGGGTGTGATAAAGTCATTAACATAAGATAATTCAAGACAATGATGTTCTACATCCTTCTTCAAGTAGTCACCAGGATCGTAAAGCTTTCAAGTGGTCATCTGTGGGAAATGGAAAGATTTCGCCCAAGTTGTCTCCCCCAAATATATGCCAAACTTAGTCGCTTGTTACACATGGCAAATGACTATACACTTGGAGGACAACAGAAGTAGGTCAGAGTTATCAGACATCCAGAAAAATCAGGCGGAATATCTGTCCCACCCTAAGTATGGCCCACATCCTTTTGATAAGGATAGTAGTAGACTCCTTCCTTATAGGATCCCAGGGAGGTCAAGCCCATACAAGGATGATCAAGGTTAAGGCCGCTATCATGAATCTAGGATATGCCTTCTTGTCACATGTATGTCCCTAGCTTGCCCTCTTCCTGTTACGCTTATGCCTATTGTACCTCCCCTTCCTGTGATGTGTATGCATATTGTGTAGCCTCTTCCAGCCCCTTCCTGTGATGTGTGATTGCCTGTAATCACACAACACAAAGTAGATTTAAACCTTGTTTAGCAATAAAATTCCTCCCTCTCATCTGGAGGTCCCAGCTTCTTGCCTGGGACCGGTGGATGGACCTGGCTGTTGAGATCATGGCCATCTGAAAGGTGAGCATGCTACCTTAAAATGTATCTGACTCCGTTATTTCTCTCTTTCTCTCATATTTCCTATGACTTTACTAAAATAATCTTTACTTATTATCACTTTATAATTGCGCCTACTGGACCGGTGATGATGTGTTAGGGGCTGATTTCTCTGACAGCCAGCTATGATGCAAGGATCAGTCTTGCCCAAAAAGATAAAAAATAAAGTAAATAAAATCAATATTACATGAAAATAGTTACGTCAAAGGACTATTGAACACAAACTTCTGCCTCCACTACCCTGAGACCAGAAAATCTAAATGTTGCCCAGATACTACTGCGGAGTGCTCTGGAAGTGATCACCATAGAGTGGCTTGTATGGAGTGGGCGGGGGTGGGGGTAAGGTGGAATACAACTCAAAACAATTTTTTAAAAAACTACATTTACTAGTTTAATGAAGACAAATAGAACCACCAAGACTATAGGCTATGGTTATTTTGTAGACCTAGAACTTAACATCCCCATAGCTCAACTTTCATTCAAATAATAGACAGAGCTATGGCGTGAACAATAACACCCATGGTGGTGGGAGGTGCACACCTTAGAACAATCAAAATCAAAACAATGGCATTTGTCCTGGGACAAACCTCAGAAGGCAGAAATGGATAGGAAAGAGAGGTAAATGAAAACAGAAACCACCTTACAAATCAGATTATTGCAGAGCATGAACACTGCTACAGAGAAAAGCCCTTAACACAGGGAATCCAGGATAGTTAAATCTCTCAGGGCCAAGAAGGAAAGTAGAGATACTAGGAGGATTCAAGGAGGGTGAGAGGAGAAAGAGGGAATCAATCTCAGGGATCAATTTAGAAGCCCCTCTCAGGGGGATGAATAATGAAAAAGTGGGTGAGGGACGACGGAGAATGATGTAAGGTAGGGAAAAATGTTCTATAACTTATCAAGGGTTCATAAGCCAGGGCAGGTGTGGTAAAGGGAAAAGAAATGGAGAACTGACGTCAGCTGCTTAAGTGGGAAGAGAATGCTTTGAAAATGATGATGATGGTGTGTATGCAAATGTGCTTAACACACTGGATAAATGTATGAATGGTGATAAAAGATGTAAGAGCCCCCCCAAAAAAGTATTTTAAAAAAAGAAAAGACAATAGAGACAGAAAGTGGGGGGAATATATTGTAGGACAGCAATCGATGCCATGAAACAAAATTTGTATGAGTCATTGAGTGGAAAACCCCATTTTCTCTGTAAATCTTCACTAAAATCATAATAAAAAGTCAAAAGAAGGGAAACATGATTAGCACAGGGACCCAAAGAAAAATAAGGGAAAAAAGAAAGAAAATACCTAAAGAAAAGCTTAGCAAAACCTACCTAAGGAAGATTTTTGAACAAGCAGATTTGAAAAAAAAATCCAGAATATATTTACCTTCTTTTTCATTTGTTTTGCTTTGTTTTGTTTTTTATATTTACCTTTTGGTGAAAAGTTTAACCACTAAAATGTTAACTCACCATAAAACTACAGTATGATTTTAATAAAAATGCTCCCCACCCTAAGACTCGGGGAAGAAAACACTAGAGGGTTCTTTCTCCTATCAAATAATAATAGCCAGACAAGAGAATAATACAGCAGAAAAGCAGAGCTTTATTCAGGAAATAGCAAAAGAAGTCTTATAAAGGGGACCATAACAAGCCCTTAAGTATTGTAATCATGTCTCTGTCAGTAATTTCCTAGGAACAAACTTTCATATTATTTCATAAGTTAATGGGTAACTTGCAAGCAAAATCAAAGTTTCCTGAAATGAGTTGGTTTATTAAGACTAGTACGTGCCATGTGTGAGATTGCTTTCCAGGACAGATTCTGCTTGCAAAAGGATTCTCTTATAAGAGGTCAGGATTTATTACGGGATGTCACAAAAGCTTGTTGTGACCCTTGGAGGGCAGGCCTTCTCATCTCTTCACAGTGGCACACAGCTGGGCCTGGGCTTCCTGCAAAACAATGTTACAGGACTTCAAGGACTTTATCTGCTCATTTATTCCATAATATGGGATTTCACATTTCTGTGTGGTTTTCAGATTTTGCCTGTCTCCTAGTTCTGCCTATCTTCCATTATTGCCAGAGTAATTTCAAAGGTGATTTAATTTAGGCGCCTCCCAGGATGTTCTTGGGGACTTTCTGATAGCTTAGCAAAGGATTATTTCCCATCTCAACCCCAGATTGAAAAAAATTACTAATCAGATGTCATGAAAATTTGCAACCTGATTCCAAAGTTTATAATAATAATTTTTCAAAAGAGTAATCAAAGGACCTTATTCTACAGGTATTCAAAAGAAAGCATTACAAATTATGGAATTAAAGCCATTTGACATGAACTGAACCAGAATGAAAATCAGAATGCTCATGTATTGTAAAGAATGAAATTAATGTCATTGAGTGAAAGAAACTTTTGATTTGGAACCTAAATAGCTATTTAAGCTTTCTTTAAGAACAGTACAACGTTGTTTTAAAACCAACAAACCAAAAAACATAATATGTAGCACTAGAGAAGGACTGACCCACAAAGCAATGAAACAAAGTAGAGTCTATAACAGATCCAGATAAGCACAGTATGTTGCTTGGGCTCTGGGGGCATAGTGGTTACTAGTCAGGTGCCATTGAGTCAGTTCCAATCCATAGCAAGCCTATATACACAACTGAACAAAACAGTACCTGGTCCTGGACCATCCTCACAGCTGTTCCCACTGCTGGCCCCCTTCAGGCAGCCACAGTGTCAATCCATCTCCTGAGGGCCTTTTTCTCTTTCGCTGCCCCTTCACTTTACCAAGCACGTCTTCTCCAGGGATTGGTCTCTCCTGACAACATTTTCAACGTATGCAATCAAAGCCTTGCAATTGGACCTCTGAGGAGTACTCTGGGCTATCCTTCTTCTAATACAGATTGGTTTGTCCTCTCAGTAGTTCGTGGTATTTTCAGCATTCACTGCCGGCACCATAATTCAAATGAATCCGTTTTCTTCAGTCTTCCTTATTCAAAGTTCAACTCGCTCAGACATAGAAGGCAATGGGAAATACCACAGTTTGAGTGAGGCGCACCTTCGTCTTCAAAGGAACCACCTTACATTTCAAAACTATAGAGAGGTCTTTGGAAGCAGAGTTTCCTAGTTCACCTTGTCTTTTGCTGTCTTGACTGCTGCTTCCACAAGCATTGATGGTGTATTACCGCAAGAACTCATCTTTAGACAGCCCCTGATGGCAGAGACATGCTTAATATGTTTTGCTTGTCAGGGAGAAGAAAAAAAACAAGCACATATGACTGGGAACGCCTGTAGCAATACTTTTTGACTCACTCTTGTCTATCGCATGATCAATGTTACTGTGGTTCATGCCTATATGTATAGGAATGCCTTGAAGGATGTGCAGATGTAAACAATATGTGTATCTTCACCCCAGGCACATACCAATGTTGTTATGCTTCCTAAACTAAGTAAAGCCGGTTCTCTTATTTGACCAAGCCAATTTAATTGCCTCTGAAATTTATAACACTGGACAAAATATCTAATCTCTGCAATCCTCGGTTTCTTATTATTAAAATGAAGCCATTGATTTTTAAGATTCAGTATTTCAACTCTTTTCAACTTGTACATTATACTTTTAGAGCAAATAAAGAGATAATGCTCCTTTTTTGATGTATATAAAGTTTCAGAATTATTTGGAAACCCCCTCCATAATATTTTAGAAAGTTCATGTTGCCCTCTCTGTAATCTTTATATTCTCTCTCTTGCTCTTTGAGACATGTTACAGAGCCCTCAAGTCTTCTCTGAAGAAAAAAAACAAAAACATATAATGTAAGAAAGAAAGCATGAAACTATTGAACATTACCATAAATGTGAATCCCTGTTCCTTTTCTTGCTGTTATCTTCAATAAGAATATATTATGGCACAGTCTTAAAATGAAAATTCTACATTCAGTCCAGCCATCATATGACAAACTATGAAATTAGGGTAGATTAATATGTCAAGCTTCAAAAATTTCATAGAATTTTCAAAGTTAAGAGAGTTTGATGAGAGTAGAGAGATTCTGAAAACTGCTGGGAAAATGTTGCCCATTTGGCCATCCAAAGTTTTTAGGGAATTTCTGGAAGAAGCTTCTTAAATCTCCAAACAATACAGAAGCAAGAAAACAAACTCATGGCCATTGAGTCAATTCTGACACATTTCAACCCATAGAACAGTGTAGAACTCTTCCCATAGGGTTCCCCAGGGTATAATCTTTCTCCACAGAGCAGTTGTTCAGTTTGAATCACCAGTTTTCCTTTTAACAATCCAGGATTTAACCTTTGGTCCAGTGACCTATCATGCAACAGAAGCAAAAGTTTAATCTTTCTGGTATTTTTCAGTATACATCAAAATCGTTCTTCTAAAGGTGGAGCCACCTATATAGCTCAAGCCGGGATGATAAAAGAGATGTGGCGCCGTGACTTTAAACACTCTTTCCAAAGACTAAAGATAATCCTGAAGAATCTTCAGGCTGGTCATATAAAAAAAAAGTCAACACTCAATATTGGAATGGTAACGAAAATTAGTATGTAGATTTGCTTTTAACAATCAGGTGCACTTAGATTTAAAATATTTACGCACTACGTATTCCATTCATTCTCAAATCTAGGCTGACACATGGTGACCCTCTCGAACAGGGTAGAACTGCCCCAGGGAGTTTCTGTGACAGCACTGTTTATGGGACTAGAAAGTCTGTCTTTCTTCGCAGAGTACCTGGTGGTTTCTAACTACTGAGTTTGCAATGAGTAGCCATAACCACCATTCCACCAGGACTCCACACCTTCAGTACAGGGTTTCTTTTTGTCCTGAAATGTGGTATTAAGTAAATATTCTTGTTAACACTACATAATAATTATCTGAAATAAGTTCTAGAGACTGACTGAGTTAGAGAGACTAGAACAAAGACTCTGAGGACCTGGAAGGCCCCCAGTAGACTTAGAAATGTTTTCCCATATTAACCCAAGTTCCAAATAGATTTTGAAAGGCAACATGTAGATGTCAAATCAGAGAGGAGGGAAAGGATATCCCAGAAAGACAGACAGCAGTCACAAAGACACCAAGACATGTTTGGAAGAAAAGTGAAAAGTTCAATGTAATTTCTGAAACAGAGTGGAGTGGAAAAGGCCAGGAAGGAATGTAGGGTGGAGCTACAAGGTGAATAGCTGTGTATGGTACCCTATGGAGTTTGAGGTATGCTCTTTAATAACAAGCAACCTTGCTATACTATAGAACCATATGTTTTATCACAGCACATTAATGGCCAGATGTTAACAGAGGAGAAACTGTAAAATAACCATTGGCTATGGCAATGACTCAAACATTCTCTATTTCAGTCTTCTGAGCCCCAGCATGCAAGATGACACTTGAGACTATACTTTCATTAGCAGCAGCCCAGCTGTGCAAGCTATTCAACAATTATGGAACATTATATCTTGGATAAAATTAAATGAAAATGGTTTGTCTAAAAGGATCTCTTGGAGAACTTCATACTCTTCAAAGTGGTCAGAGGACCATTGTAATTCATAGGACAGGACTACTTGAAATGTGTAGATAATAGTACTAGAGAACCATGGATCTTTGGAAACTCAAGACAAATGAGAGTTTGCTTCTTTTAGAACATGTATAGAGGGGAGGAGTCCTGCTGGGCCAGGGGTTAAAGGATTGGATAGTAACTGAACGGGTGGCAACTTAAGCCCACCAGATACTCCATCAGAGAAAGATGTTGTCATATTCTTCCATAAAGATTAAAACCTTGATAATCCTACAAGACAGTTGTAGTCTGTCCTACAGGGTCCTGCTGGACTACAATTGATTTGTTAGCAATGGTGTTGGTACAGCAGGTAACTATCATCTCTGCTTTCCTGACCTCCTTGCTTATTTACTGTTACCTATACATATCTTGTTTTTTGCCAAATTTTGTGTTTATGCCATTCTAAACACTCTCCTTGTCTAATATATCCATTCAAAGTCTATTCATCTTTCTCTTCAAATTCAAGCTTTATTCAACATGTAGTAGGGGAAAGAAATGTATTTGATAGCACATTGTGGTGCTGAAATAATTAGAATGCAGTTAATATATATCTAAGACATAAAACATAACAACCAGTGGGTATAGCTTTATATAATTCATTTTATGTAGTTTTTGCATTAACACAGTCAGTGATAGGATAACATTAATATACCTACAAATAACACCAGTGTATATAACTATTACTCAAATTTATGCACCAAAAACTAATACTGATGATGAAGAATCTGATGGTTTTTGCAAACTTCTGGAGTCTGAAATAGGTCAAATATGCCATCAAGACACTTGGTAATTAATGGTGATTGAAATTCAAGAGCTAGAATCAAAGAGATTTAGTTCTTTAAAGACATGGCCTTGATGATATAATAGATATTGAGGTTGCCTGATAGGAATTTGCAAGGACAAACACCCTTTTACCAAATATATTAACAGAAACTATAATTATTAAAATAAAATAATAAATAAATAAATAAATAAATAAATATAAATAAAACTAACCAGGTGAAATATACAGGAATGAAATCAACTACATAGGTAGAAATAGACCATAGAGAGACTCAATACTGTCAGTCAAACTGAGGTCAAAGATTTACTGTGGAAAAGATTTCCACTCATTCATATGAAAGTTAAGGTTGTTTCTGGGCATTCTCAATACTTGAACATAAAGTATGCATAGAGAAAGATATCAAGTCAACATTGCACTTTATTAGTACTGTTATTGTAAGTGGAAAATGCAATGCCTTGAATGAAAATAAAGCTATTTAAATTGGCAAAAAAAAGAAAGTTATGGTTGAAGCTAAAGAAAAGTAAAACAAGTCTATGAAAGCCAAAACTCTACCTTGAACACATCCTTTCTGAATGTAGAGATCATCTCAAGAACAAATTTGAAATATTAATCACTATTAACTGAAGACCAAACAAGTTATGCATTGACATCAAGGAAATCACACTTAAAGAAACCAAAAAGTCATTAAGAAGACAGGCAAGAAAGAAACAAACAAAATGGATGTTACAAGAGACTCTGAAACTTGCTCTAGAACATAAAAATGCTAGAGCAAAAGGAAGGAACCTATCCAACCACATACCCACAGACTCCTCCCCAGGAAGCCCCTGCTCCACCTTACATGTTTGAACTCCCTGTCTAGTGAACTCGCTGACTAGTGGAACATGCAGTTAGTACCAGGTCCCTGGCCACTTCAAGATTGATGAACATTTCTCCCCTCCCTGTCCTCTGGGCCTGAAACAATTTCCTTTCGGAATAAGCATGCTGACCTCAACCACCACCTGAGCTAGCCAGTGTCCTGGCTTCAGACAATATAAAATGTAGCAAGAACTCCATCTAAGACTGGTCCCACTAACTCCTTAGCAGACAGAAGTTAGTCACCCCCACAGTTTTCAATTTTGCTTATTTGGTTTTTGGTTTGTTTTCTTTCTTTCCGTTGTTTAATATCCTTGGTTACTCTGCTTTCCCTCTTATGCTGAGTGAAATTAGGTAAAATAACAAATATTGTCTGGGGTGGTCATGTACTCGTGTGTCAATTTCATGATTAGGAGTGTAGAGGTGGAGTCTAGCCTGTCACTCTGGAGATAACCAATGAAGTCTCTGTGTGGGCATGGCTTTCTCCTGAGAATTCTGGGAAGTTTCACAGTATTTCCCAGTTGGAGAAGAGACACTTGACTCAGTCTCTACTAACCAGATGAGTGGACAGCATGTTGATGGATCCTGATTCCTGGAGACTGGAGGAGCTGGAAGAGAAGCCACATGGCCTTACCCTGATGTAATCAGACCGCTGAAGCCAGAAAAGCCACAGAGAGATTCCTGCCAGAGCCAGCATGCTTATACTGCTTTCTCAACGCTCCATTCCTCGTGTATATAAACCTTTCCCTTATATTCATATTCATGCTTATGAATTTTTTCCCTAGTCTACCTGGACTAACACATTGTCTGAGACCACTATTAATAAAAATCAAGAAAAAGTTTTCACATTAAAAGAAATAGTCTTCCACCTGAAGGGGCAGTAGGCAGGAGGAGTCACAAATTATAGTGTAGACAAATGTCACTTTAGGTGAAAGGGAAGACAATATACATAAAAGGAAGTTAGGAACAAAATGTTGGAGACCAGTATAAACATTGGAATATTTAAAAGAATTAGAGGCAAAAGAGATCCTATTATATACATATACTGCAATGGTGCCGATTTACAAGTAAATTCTTGGATACATATGTGGACTGAAGAGGTATTGGAGCATAAATGGAAGTATATGCAAATACACATATATTAATTTAATGAAGAATATTTTATATGTATTTACTTTACTATAAGTATGCCCATGAATGTGTAGAGCACACGGGGGGGAAAGTTATGAAAACTTCAAGACCTAAGCTGGAGGTCAGTTCAATAATTTCAAGAATTGAGATAAAACAGTTCACAAAAATAATGTTTTAAATCTTAAGTGAATGGCACCTGTGGCCTTAAAAGCTCATGAGCAGCCATGTAAAGTATAACTGTTGATTTCACCTCAACCAGAAGAAAGTAATGAGAATTGAAAGATACTGAAAATAATTAGTCTGATGGATTAAAGGATCACATAAACAACAAACTCCCCACCCCAAACCTGAGACTGTAAGAACTAGATAAACTTGTTGATGTCCAGTTACCACTACCAACTTCTCTAAAAACAATCACATTTGAAAGTCCTGAATGCATAAAAGAGACTATTGAGACCTAAAGAGGCTGTTGAGACCCTAAAGACTGGCCAACGGCCTTAGCCATTATGTTCTTTTCTATCTAGATTCTATAATCTATTACAGTGGACATACAGAGTCCAGAGACAATATCCATGCTTAAAGGGTTTATTAAAGGATACTAAGTTATAAAGATGGTGAGAAATGCTCACAATACAGTTGTTCAGTCAGGAAATGTTATAAAATTCTTTCTAATAAATGCCTTAAGGGCATGCCACGCCACTGTAAGCCTCAACCCAAAGAAACTATGCCCCACTCCATGGGTCAGAGAACACAGCTCCTGTAACTAAGGGCCCAGAGGCACCTCACTCCAGTAAGTCACAACCTGAATGTACTCTTCTCCACCTGCATGAGTTAGCAATAATCCCAGTTCCCCCCGGAAAGAGTCCAGAGGCAACTAACTTGACAAGCTGGCCTCGTATCCCCAAAACGCTCAGGTTTACTTGTCCCATAGTCAAGGAAGTCTGCCACTCTATTTCATATACTGGCTCCTGGTTGTGTTGCTTCTGACCTTCCTCTGATGCCACACCTGCCTTCTGGATCAGAGAGGTTCACTGCACAGTGGTCCTGGGGTCCAGAGAATATGCACTACTTCTGGCTCTTGCTGGTAGCAAAATTCCTCCCTCCTGCATTTTGGAGGATTCCTTTTATGCCCAGCAGGATAACAATCATAATGAATTAGGTTAACAATTGCTCACAGGTGAAACCTATCAGGGTCTCCCCCCCAAAAAAATATATATATATAATAAAATTGTTTCATTGAAAACAACAAAAACCTCCACATTCCTTACCCCTTAGATCTAAATATTCCCTTGAGTAGCTAAAAATGGAGGAAAAGTAAAACTGAATTGGATTTGGAGTTTTTAATGACATGCCAATTCATTTTAATTATTAAAATAATAATAAGGTGAGATACTGGACTGCGGGCAAAAGAAAAAAGTATCAGAATTGGAAGATGGCACATGAACAGCCCACAACATGCAAATGACACACCTTGACGTTCTGAAAGTCAAGAGTATTTGAAGCACTCATTAATGGAGGTCAAAGACTACAGCTTTTCATATGGATTGGATCTTAATATAAAGAAATAAACATCTTTCTTGAAAGAAGTATAGCCAGAATTCTCCTTAGAAGGGAAAATGATGAGACCTCATTGCACATACTTGGACTTTTTATTGGGAAAGATCCATCTCTGGAGAAGGACATTGTGCTTGTAAAAGCAGAGAGTCAATAAAAAGGAAAAAAACTTCAACGACAGCGCTGAAACAAACAGTGGCTCCCACAATGGGCTCAAATATAGCCACGATTGGGAGGATGGCACACGATGAAATCATTGTTAACTTTGCATACCGGGTGCTCTTATGAGCTGGCACCAAGTTGATGGCACCTTACAACAACAGTCCTGTGTCTTAAACTCTTACAATTTTTGAATCTAGATCCCATGCCTGCTCCTCTTTGCTTTTCACTAATTTTCAATCTTATGCAGTCATCACCTATCATTCCTCAACTTTCCCATATGCTTTCCACTAGATTAAAATGATTACTTCTGCCTCCTTTTCCCTAGTACTCTTTCTTCAAACAATTAAAAAGATTTTTATTATTTATTTTTTCTGAAATTTTATCTTTAATCAATTTTTTTCCCTCATCAACACCTAGCTTATCCCCTGTAATCTCAAGGCTCTATTTATTTTTAATTAGACATAATTTTCTATTAAATCATTTTATTGGGGGTAATACAACTCTTATCATGATCAATACATCAATACAATCATCATCAATACATCAATACATCTTTTGTAGGCAGACCACATTTGCAGATTTGTTGCCATCATCATTCTTGAAACATCTTCCTTGTATTTAAGTCCCCAGTATCAGCTCCACATATTTCCCCTCCTTCCCCGCCCCATGAACTCTTAATAATTTACAAATTATCATTATTTTGCCATATCATCCACTAAAACAATTCATTTTCTCACCATAATAACAATTTTATATGACATGGTTTTCTCAGAATAAGAAAGGCACCATGGAGTAGATTCTGTAGACAATTGAACATCCTAACACAGGGAAGAGATGAGGCAATCAGGGTGCAGTATAGTACCAAAGAAGCACACAACTTTCCTCTAGTTCTCTGGTGCTTCCTTGCCCCCCACTATCATGACCTCAATTCTACCTAAAAAATCAGATTAGACCAGAACATGCACACAGCTAAAGAGAAAAGGCCACAAGATCAGGAATCCAGGATAGATAAATCCCTCGGGGTCAACAAGGAGAGTAGTGATACCAAAAGGTTTAGGGGAGCCTGAGGGAAAGAGGGAGCATTGATCACAAACATCAGCATATAACCCCCTCCCAGGGGGATGAGCAACAGAAAAGTGGGTGAGGAGTGACAGAGGATGATGTAAAATATGAAAATAATAGTCTATAATTCATCAAGGGTACATAAAGGAGGGCAGGTGGGGCAGGAGGGGTAAGAAATGAGGTGCTGATATCAGGAACTCAAGTGGGAAGAGAATACTTCAAAAATGATGATGGTGGCACATGTGCAAATGTGCTTGGCACATTGGAGGACTATATGGATTGTGATCAGAGATGTAGGAGCCACCATTAAAAGAACAGGGAGAAAAAGGGAAACTTTTCAAGATCATGTATCTAGCCTTTTACAAGCATTTGGTAATAAAAAGGGAGGAGGATCTCCTACCAGGACTCCTTATTGGTATACAAATTTCCTTAAAATGAAGTCTTATGTATGTAATATTGTCCACCTTCTTTTTTATCCTTTTTTTGGGGGGCTTTTGAGATATTATATATATATATATATCCATTGTGTCAAGCACATTTGAACTTTTGTTGCCATCCTTGTTTTCAAAACATTTCCTTTCTAATTGAGTCCTTGGTGTCAGCTCCTCATTTTACCCCCTGACTCCCCCACCCATGCTCCCTCTTGACCCTGGATAATTTATAAATTTTTTTCATGTCTTACACTTACTGATGTCTCGCTTCACCCACTTTACTGATGGCCACCCCCCTGAGAGGGGGCCATATGTAGATCATTGTGACTGGTTCCCCTTTTCTCCCCTGCCTTCCTCTTCCTCTCCTGTTATCCCTGAGGGATTTATTTGCCATGCATTCCCTGTGTTTCCAGCTTTTATCTATACCCATGTACATGCTGTGGTCTAGCCAGATTTGTAATGTAGAATTGGTGTCATGATCGTGGTAAGGAAGAAGCATTAAAGAACTAAAGGAAAATTATATGTTTCTTTGTTGCTATAGTGCACTCTGACTGGCTCATCTTTTCCTTGTGACCTTTTTGTAAGGGGATGTTCAATTGTCTACAGATGGGCTTTGGAAACAATATTGTCTCTTCTTAATGTATCCAGGAAGAGAACACTAGATATTCTCGAAATGAGAACACACAGCATCATGATCTTACACTCCCAAGGCCAAGACAATTATTAGCTCAGGTCTTTTGGACTCCAAGTCTTTCCCCTGCTGGGAAAGTTGACAGACCATAGGGATCCATTCAAATGATTAATGAGACTGAAAAATATTAGAACTAACATTAAAGATAAACTAGTTAGGGTCAAGGACTTATTGAATATGAATGTCTACATCTTGGAAGATGAAACAGGGCCATTTTGAAGTTCAAAAATTTGATAAGTCATGTTTTTAGAATACTAGTGTTTGTCAGATTGAATGACTTTCACAGACTTGATTATAAAATCCTGCCAGGAATCAGAATCTGGCCACTAGAGAATTATTAAATTCTTTTCGTTTTAGTCACACGAAAGGACATGTCAGTGAAAAAAAGTCAGGTTAGTCAAGTTAGATAACAAATGGTTCCTTGGAGACTCCACTTTGAGCCATGTGAGGCTGCAGTATTTCTTAAGAGATCAGTTGGATGAGGTCTCTTGCCTCATTTTGGCCCCTGTAATCATGTCCCCTTCATTGTCTGTTTCCTTTGAAGTCAAAAGGCAGCTATGGGGAAACACCTAGACCAAGATCCCAAGCAGGTGAAATGTTGAAGCTTGAGTTCTGTTTTATTCTGAAATTGGAGGGTTATTGGGCAGCACAAAAACTAAAGCTGATTTTAAAAATAGGCAATCTAATGAAGCAAAACTGGAAAAGCAAAGACTCTACACACAATCTCCAGAAATGAAAGAAACTGAAATGAGATTAATTCATCTTGCTTACCCTTCAGAGAGAGAGCAGCAGGAAAGTATGAGATTGCTCCCAAAGCCCCACTTACAAGGAAGCCCATTTAGCAATGGTAGAGTGTGGGATCTGTTGTTATTGGTTTTCTTCCCTGGGAACAGAGCACACTGGGGACTCAGCTGTACCACAAAACAGTCTTCTAAACCCACAGACTAGTCAAGTGCAGACTGAGAACTGCTCCTTCTAGGTCTGCAAAGAGCCATAAGTCTCCTTCTTGGCCCATTCATTCTTGGTTCTCTTGATTTGTTAAGGGAAAGTTTTTGAGTCCATCACTCAAAGTGCTTGTGTGATGGGCCACCATTAGCTCAGCCTCAAAACATAGGTCATGTATTTTTGTTGCATAGGGAACCTTAAGCTCATGAGACAGAGGTGACAGGCCAGAAAGTTGGAGTTTTCAATGAAAAAAATACCTTGAATATGAGGGGACTTCAAAAAGTTGATAGAAATAGAGAATTAAAGACAAATTGTAGAACTTTTGAAGGCCCCACATATATCCTTAATTGTCTTATGTATTGATTCAAGTAAGTTACACAATAAATCATAACAATCAAGGAGATAATAGCATTCACCATATATGAACACAAGTATTAAAAACTAAGTCACATGTCTAAGGTCGCTAAACTGAAAAACAACAAAGCAGTGAGTCAAACCGATGGAGACTGTTTCTAAGAGGCTTTGTAGCATTGTGCTTAAACACGTGTTTGCTAATACTGAGTCAGCCTTTTGAACCCACTCAGAAGTCTATGAGAGAAAAGTCCTAGCAATCGTCTCCCCTAACTACTGCAACCTAGAAAACCCAATGCATAGTTCTAGAATGACAAGATCTCTATGAGTTCACAGCAAACAACAGTAATCTGGTTTCAGAGTTGAACTTCTCAGTCTTTCAGCCATACTGCCTTCCATGCTTAATAAAGCTTGAAAAAAAATCAAACAAATGAAAGGCAAACTTAGAAGCTTAAGAACCTCCCGATACTTACATCCTAGTTTGCTTATATATTTATTTTCATGATATTTTCAGATTCCCCAAACAAACCCAACCTATTCCACCTGAGTCAAATCCAACACTCAGAAATGGTATCGGATACAGAAGTGCCCTCTAAGGTTTACAAGGCTACAACATTTCCAGAAGCGGGTTGCTAAATCTTTCTTCTTCTAAGTGGCTAGACTTGGGGTCCTCAAACTAAAGCCCACGGGACACTTGTGGGCCAAGGACATTTATCAGCCCACGGGGTGTTTTTGCCACCGCTGCAGTCCTGCTTAGCAGTCAACGTATCCTGAGCCGGCAGTGAACTTGTTCATAGTTGTTGTTGTTGTTGTTGTTTTTAAACAATAGTCCGACCCTCCAACGGTCTGAGGGACAGTGAACTGCCCCCTATTTAAAAAGTTTGAGGACCCCTGGAGGTTCAAACCACTGGCCTTACACCTGAGCTCTTTAACCATTGCTCTACCAAACCAAAACCAAAGTGAAATCCATTGCTGGTGAGTCTATTCCACTGAACCGATTCTACTCCTAGACAGGATTTCTAAGACTATGTTTCCGTACAGCAGTGGATAGCCTCATTGGAGCAGCTGATATTGAGTGTGAACCCAACCTTGCAGTTACTAGCCCAATGTCAAACTCACAGCAACACCACAGCCCCGTAACTACTTCGACACTTAATTCTTCTTAATTATGTGCATAAATCATTGTTGACTGATTGCAAATCTATCTGTAATTATCCAATTTCACACTCCAGAATCTATGGACATGTGTATAGTTCTACATGAAAGGTACAGAAGATATCCTCTATGCCTTCTCTTTCTCAGGCATGGCTTGACTGTATCACACTAAGCAGCAGTGATGCTTTCGATGCCTCCTAGACTTCTGTGAGCATGAAAAGGAAGATGTTTATGAGCTGAGGCAGTCATGCTCCAGATAATGAGCTTTGTACGACAAGAATCTTGTCTCTGTTTCACTAGTATGGCCCCAAGATCTAAAACTGTGCCTGACACAGAGTAGATATGCAATACACCTTTTTATAAATAAATTCAGTCATGTCTGTATGTTTCACATGCATGCTATGTATGATTACCAGGGACTGTACCATGCACATGCACACTGTCATGAAGTTGACTCCAACTCTCAGTGATGCTATGGAACAAAACAGAAATGCTCTGGATGGTTTCTGAGACTGTCAATTTTTACAAGAGCAGGTCACCTCATCTTTCTTCCAGCAGATGGGTTTGAATTGCCGACCTTGCAGCATATGTCCTCTGTGTACCCCACCATGGCACTAAGACTTCACATACCTTTATTTTCTACAGAAAGCATTTCAAATGATTATGAACTCAAAGAAAACACCAATCTTCAGCTTGAGGAAGTTCATAAATGAGAACAGATAAGACATTGAACCTTAAATTTATAAAGGAAGAGGGAAAGTCTACTTAACTCTAACTGAAATAAACATGACAGAGGTTGTCGATTTAATTAAAAATTGTAAGAGAAGCACAGATAAATTAGAGGCTCAAAATGAATTAGAATTTTTCACAGCTTATATCTTTCAACCATTTGTTACAAAGAATTACTTTGATGGATCTCATTTTTATGATACCATCTTAACTGCCAACCAGTTTTGAAAAATGGTTGTTAAAGAGGATAATGGCTGAGCCCCATTGGCATAGTGATTGTGCGCAGGACAGCGGCCCACTGGGATGGCATTTCAATTCCAGCAGCAGACTCCACAGGAGCAAAGGTTAGACCTCCTACTCCCACCACAGAGGACTGTGATAACACCAAAACAAACAAACAAAATAAAGAGGATAATGATTCCTACTGAAGACTTCACCAAAATAGCAAAACTGATATATATATCAGTTGTATTTTACCCAGAAAACAATAGAGATTGAATTTACCTCATCTCTGGATGTGGTACTTGGCAGCAGGGTGGAGTTTGAGATCAAAAACATGAGAAAAATTATGCATCTAATGAAAGCTGACCTTCTGGCAACCAAGTTCAGCACTGCTTTGTTCTATTTCTGTGGAATTTTGGTTGTTACCCAGATATCAAAGAATAGTCTGTCTTCCTGTAGGACTAGACCCTCAAGAAGGATGGACACCATGTCTGAGACAGTATTTGACTTAAATGCCATGTATGCTTTCATATTCGCTAAAAGAAGAGCAGCTAAGTACAAAGCAAAAAGGGGTATTATGACAGTATACATTCAAACCTCATACTTGAAACATTAATGATATGGATGAGTTGTCTGTGGGGGATGGGGGAAAGAAAGATAATTATGAGCTATCAAAAATAGTAAATCATTAGCACTTTTCAGCCAAAAAAGGACCTTAGAGAGAATCCAATCTTAACATTAGAGAGAATCCAATCTTATCCTCTAGCTTTAACAATTGAAAGACTTGGATATTAACGTGGATAATGATGTATCCATAATTCCCCAAGAAATAAAAGACAAAGTATGGCTAAAATCCTTATCTTCCATGACTAGTCCAGATTTTTTCTCTTGAGCTCCATACAAAAAAGGTAGCCTTTGCCCATCTTCAGGAGCTCCTGTTGCAGTGACTGGGCATTATCAGACTATTTTTAGCTGGAAGATAGTGTGCAGGCCCAAGCACCTGTCACCGAATACTGCTGGTAGCATCGACAATTCATTGTCTTACAAATGTGCCATTCAGACACACAACTCAACCATGTTTATTTTGTGTCATAAAATGGGAAGGGTTCTTTTGGAAACTTAACTAAGACCTGTCTTTCATTCGTTATAATAATTTGTACAATTTTCTCATGAATAGCCAAATTCACTACATTTTCCCCTTGTCTGAAAAGAAATTGTTCTTAACACAGACACTCTGATCTTGTTCCAGCACTTTCTCCTCTGTCTTACCCTGTCTCTCTGCCTCACTGTGTGTGTCTCTATTTCTCTCTCACACACAATACCTCATCCAGTTCTTCAGAAAGTTCTGTCAGTTCTAGGGTAGAGTAGCATACATGTGAGTCAAAAATGTAAGCCTCTGGAACAAGGGACCTATAGAAATAGACACCGATATCTAGGATGCTGTGATCAAAATTGAACCATCGTCACCAGGGCGAACGGGTCAGTTTTCATAGTGTCAGGACACCTGGAAGAACTTCCTCTCTGCAAAGCCCCTGGAGTTCTATCAGACGGACTACTAGCAGGTGTCTGGATGCTTCAGTGATGATAGGGGATTGGGCATGTCTAGGTCCAACTTTTATCACCCCATTGGCATTCAAATGTAGAAACCCATTTACTTGATCTCACTCATGAACCTGGAGATTGATAGATGTTGGAAAAGTCACAGAAGCATAGATGCTTTTCATGAGGAGAGTTCCTAAAGAGTTAAAAGTGAAACCTTATAAAAGTTTGTAATTGTTTTTGTTTTATCCTAGAATGGATGGAAGTAAAATGCAGAGATGCATGGTGTAGGCCAGCTAAGGTAATTGTCTTAGCTTATTAAATAAAGTGCACATAATTGTCTCAATCTTTGGCTTTGTTTGAGCTCCAACAGTTTAATTCTGGGAATTGGAGAGCTTAGATTATGATGCCAGCCTGGTTTCTTGCATGTTTCCACTCCACAAGCCCCTTCATGGTCACATGCATTTGATATCCACCAAGAGGATATAACATCTGCTTCCTCTCAAAAGTTCCATGTAAATTGGGGAGATCAATGGAAAAAAAAGTCTCTGGAGCACAGAGCTATCAAGATTATGGTTGTAATTTCCTAGTTGTACCTATTGCGTTTTAATAGAAATTTCAGTTTCATAAAATAAAAATTATGGGTCAGAGAGAGTGCAGTGACATTTATAAGTCCTTTAAGTAGCATTTTACAATGTTGTACAATATGATTCAGTAATAAAAAAGAAACATTTCATATTTTCTCTCAATTATGCAGAGCATATTCTCTCAATAAAATTACTAGGAAAAAAAATCTCATTTCCATTTTAATGAAATGACCTTAGTCATGAGCCATTCTACCAAAGTAATATTTAACTATATTATCATTATCATATTATACTAACTATTGGCAATAATATTAACTAATAACCCAGAAAATGAAACTTTATTATTTTATCCATGTACCTATATTTTCATTTCTATGATTATTCCTAAGCAGGTGACTTTTCTTTCATGGGGGGCATCACTCTATGATTATTCCTAACCAGAATAGTTACTGCAATCATGGTTGATTTCATATTTTGCCAACAATTCTACAACATATTAGCTTGAGAGTATATTTTCAAATGCCTAAACTATTTTTAAGTAGCAGTGCATAGGAGGAAAGTTAACAGATTTTGGGAATTACCTCAGGTGGAATTTCAGCTACTTCAGGCCAATTCAGACCAGAGGATCCAAAGTATCTACCTATACCTTGCATGAAGTTAAAGGGAAAGATTGACATTGACTCAAGTGGAGGAGGGAAAGGTCTTCATTATTAACTCCCAAGATTTCCTCTTATTAAGTGAAATCACTGCCATAGCATGTCCAGTCTTGTGTTAAACACTTTACATAGAATGTTCTCACTTAATATTCACAATAACCCTAGAGAAATATTTCTAATGCTATTCTCACTTTATTGATGATATGCTTGAAAATATAAGTGCGAACTGCTGAAATCACAGTAAGTATGACAGCCTAGAGTCTAATCCAGGTTATCTGAATTCAAAATCCTCACTTTCCAACATAGGGAGGTAGGTACCAGAGGCGACTGCTAGTTAACAACATGGTAGACTACTTAGTAAACCAACTCAGTAATTTCAAAGGGTGTACAAGAAGTAGAAGTGATTGAGCTCTTGACAAAAGGTGTTAAATAATCAAGAAAACACAAATGAAAGCAATATCTAATTTACTTTGTTAATCCATGCCTTTTGCAAGTGTTCCAGGCATAAAAACATCTAGTTTGAGTGAAGATACTGGTGATGGAATCTTCTCTCATATGATGGGTTGTGACTGGTAACTGACAAGAATTTATTTAAAGGAAATTTGACACTTGTAATTTAGAAGAAGTCTTCACATTTTGGATGGAAATAAAAAGTTTAAATGAATATGTAAGATAGTATATATTTTTTAATTGCTAGCTACTCTAACTGAATTTTCTCACACATTTTTATTAACTATATATTTCTGTGCTGTTTAATTCTTCTATATGAAGTTATAAGCATGTCGTTCTTGTCAGGTAAGACATTAAACAAGAAAGGCAGCTCATGAGAGTCCAGTAGCTGACTTGCACTTACTTTGGTTTACCATATTCTGTCAATCCTCTGTGTTTGCTATTTTCAGGAGAGTTTGGAGAAAGGCCTAGTCCCTTTGTTTTGAAGGTCTGGGATTCTGTTACTACTATTCTTTCAGTCTGCTTATATTGGAGTAACATGATCAGTCTTTCAGGTGTCCTTTAAGTTAAATGACAATATTAAACACGAGTTTCCTTTCGACCCAAACATAGACATGTCCACATGCAGAATCTCCATAATACCCACTTTTCTACCACGGTGACAAATTAGAAGTGAGATTTCAGATTTCCAATTGGCATAGGCAGCCACATCAGCCCCAGAATCACTCACCTACCCCCAGGGGAAAGAACTTGGCTCTTGTACTCGCACGTACCTGGGTTGGGACACTTCTTCTACTAAAGCCGCCCCTTCTCTTATTTTCCTTGTTCTGGGATTCTCAGGATATATTCTTTGCTGCTTAATCTCACTTCCCATGCATTTTTTGGGTACTACCTGCTTGTTCTTCCCTCCCTCTGTCACCTGATACACCTCTTTGTCTGCTCTATGGTATCTGGACAATCTTCCCTCTCTTTAAAACTTTCGTGGCCAGCCCTGTCTCTGGAGGCCAACACACTGTGCTCTCTGACCTCAGGGAATCCAATGACCCATAAGCTTAAAAGAGAAAAGAAAAAGAGACCATACGAAGAATTAGCAGAAAGTTTCAAGTGCTCATTTTTCCAAGTTGGATCAGCAACAAGAAAGAGCAATTATCACCATTATTATTTTATGAAAGAAAAATAGTCCAATACTGAAAGTGAAAGAAGAACATAAATTCAAGGGGGGGGGTGGGAATAACACTGTCTCCAAGAATAGTAATAACATAAGCTATCAAAATGACTAGAAGGAGTTGACAAGTTAGTTGTCAATGATATCACTTAGTCCTCAAAGCGATATCCTTGCCCCTTGGTACTTCAAAGAGGACTTCTGAAGAATCTACCCAATGTAGCAGGCTGTCGTGAGGTTCCATCAAGCCTTTTCCAGCTCACAGTGACCTTATATGAAGCAGAACAAAATCCTTCCTGGTCCTGCACTGTCCTCACAATTGTTCACATGTTTGAACCCATTATTGCAGTCGCTCTGTCAACCCACCATGGTGAGGCTCTCCCTCTTTGTTTGCTGTCTCTTTACTTTACGAGGCATGATGTCCTTTTCAAGGCACTGGTCTCTCTTGATAACATGTCTAAAGGACATGAGATGAAGTCTTGCCATCCTTGACTCTAAGGAGCATTCTGGCACTATGTCTTCCAAGATAAGGAGATGTTTTGTTTGACTGCTGCTTCCATGAGCATTAACTGCAGACCAGGCAAGATGAAATCCTTGACATCTTCAATCGTTTCTTCATCTTTTGATTCAGTTCTGAGCATTTTGGTTTTCTTTACATGAAGTTGCAGTCCATATTGAAAGCTGCAATCTTTGATCTTGCTCAGCAAGTGCTTCAAGTCCTCGCTTTCAGCAAGCAAAATGATATCATCTGCTTCAAAAGCAGATACTTTACACTTTATCATGATGATGGGCAGTTGTCAGAATAAAGTGTAGGTATCTGCTTTTGCAACCTCTTGAATGGTTCCTGCACCCCCAGGGTCCCTATGAATCTAAATTGACTCAACACCAATGAATGTGGCTCGGTTTTTAGTGGCACAATGGTTAAATGCTGAGCTGCTTTGATGGTTAAGGATTCTGTCAACTAGACACTCACAGTTAGGGATGGGGTCCAACCTGTCAATGAAATGGTAGCCTGATGATTTCTCCTTGGGCATGTGGCTGTTTTTACATCAACAAATGTGATGAAGGAAACTGATGGCACCCAGCTATCAAAAGATGTATCATCAGGAGGCTTAAAAGTTTGAAGATAACAAGTGGCCATCTAGCTGAGACGCAAGCAAGCCCACATGGAAGAAGCACACCTGCCTAGGTGATCATGAGGTGTCCATGGAATCCATATCAGTCATCAAAGACCCAGAACAAAAAAAGTATATCAATGTGAATGAGTGGAAGTGGGGAACAGGGAGTCAAGATCCAAAGCCCAGGAGTAGACTATTGTACATTCTTTCACAAAAGGATCACAAGGAAGAGAGGAGCCAGTCAGGGTGCTATACAGCACTGATGAAACATGCAGCTTTCCTCTAGTTCTTTAATGCTTCCTCCCTCCACACTATCATGACCCCAGTTCTATCTTAACAAATCCAGCTAGACCAGAGCATGTACACTGGTACACAAATAAGAGCTCACACCACAGGGAATTCAGGACAAATGAACTCCTCAGATAAAGATTTACCAATAATGAGAGTATCAATACCAGGAGGAAAAAGGAAAGGTGAGCGGAGGGTGTGAAAGGAGAAACCAATCATAATGATCGATATATAACCCCTTCCCAGGGGGCATGAACAGAAATGTGGGTGAAGAATGACAGTGGTTGGTATAAGACATGAATATATATATATATATATATATATATATATATATATTATTAAGGACTCACAAGGGAGGCAAGGGAGGTGGGGATGAATGAGCTGATACCAAGGGCTGAAGCAGAAAGAAAATTTTTTCAAAATGATGATGGAAACATATGTACAAGAGCTGTAAGAGTCCCTAATAAGATGCTTCAAAAATAAATAAGATGTTTCTTAATCCTCAAAAAGAAAAAAAAAGAGCAAGATCAGAAAAAGTCAATGTTTTATTTGATCCCCTCCCCTTTCTGCTTGCATGGATTCTGTGACAACTCCAGAGGCACCCCATATTGACCACCAGCCCTAACTGAAAAAAGTGCCTGGACCCACCAGCAGCCCAATGACAGAAAGCTGTCTTGGAAATCCTCTGGGCCAGTCCGACTCTTTCCCTCGGGGTTGCCTGGTGATCATGAGTCAATTGCATGGCAGTGGTTTGGGTTTTGCTTTTTCCTTCCTGCCTGCCTGCCTTCCTGCATTCCTTCCTTCCTTCCTTCTTTCCTTCCTTCCTCCCTCCCTTCCTTCCTTCTTTTAGACAATACCCTGGTAGCATAGTGGTTTACTTATTGGGCTGCTAACCACAAGGCCATCAGTTTGAAACCTTCAGCTTCTCCACAGGAGAACGACCAGTCTTTATACTCCTGTAGCATTACAGTCTCAGAAACCACCCAGGTAGGTCTACTCTGTCCTATAAAATCGTATGGATCAGAATCAACTTAATAGCAGTCAGGGAGAATACCAATCTGGAGATAAAAGGGTCACCAGGGACATGGATGTCTCTTAGTTCTCTCTTTACAAAAAGAAACCAAACCTTTTTTATTATAATTGGGTAAAGATTTACAGTGCAATTCATCAGCTTTCCATTCAGCAATTCATAGATATTTTTCGTGTCATTGATTGCAGCACCTCAATTTAATGTCGCTGATCATATTTCCATACTTTGTTTCCTGTTTTCGTCATTCTTCCTTTTTTTATCCCACATAAATGCTGTCCTTTTGTATGTGCTGCCCATTTTTTCTCAAATGGTTGATTATAGTAAGATGTGCCTACCTGACTAGTATTCCCCCTTATGTTATTATTCCTCTTTACGGACCTGACTATTATGTGGCTGAAAATTGACCCACAGGGATTAGTTCAATTTCAGAAGGTGACTAATGGTCATAGTCTCAAAAGTTCCATCAGTCTCCGTCTCACCAGTAAGCCTGATCCTTTTTTTAGATTTTGAAGTTTCTTCCAAAATTCTTTCTCGCTGTTCCTGAGACCTTCTATTATGTTTTCCTTCAGAATTGTTAGTAGTGATTGTATAGTATTGGATTTAAGTTTGATTTTAACTTAAATTTTATGGAAAGAGGTAGGGATTAGAGCCCAGTGGTTAAATACTTAGGTACTAACCAGGAGGTTGAGGCAGAAGGTTAAGGGTTTAAAACCAGAAGCAGTATCATGGAAGAAAAATGTAATAGTTTGCTTCTGTAACAATTTCAAAAAAAGAAAAGAAAACCCATATTATCATCAAGTTAGTTGTGACTCATAGTGAGTGACTTTATAGAACATAGTACAACTCCTCCCATAGGATTTCTGGGGCTATAATCTTTATGGAAAGAGACTGTCAAATCTTCCTACAGCAGAGGCATTAGTGGGTTCCAAGCTCTGACCTTTCAATTAGCAACTGAATGTTTGAGCCACTGTGCCACTGGACCCCTACCATAAAGTTTGCAGCCTAGGAAACCCTATGAGACTGTTCTACTCTGAACTGTAGAATTGCTGTCAGTGAGAAATGATTGGAGAGCAGCGGATTGGAAGATTTGGGGTTGAAACTTTACAGGGGCCCACAGCCAGGCTTTCCTGCTGCAGAGTCCCTGAGTGGGTTCAAACAATCCATTATCTGACAAGCCTCCTAGATACCAACATGCCTTCATGAAGAAAATTAAACCCTATTTCTGACCAGGATTTTATTCACAGGATTCGAACTCCCATCTTTGGAGGACACAGTCCAATGCACAGCAGTATTCTGCTATTGTTGTGTTGAGTGAGAACTGCTTGATGATGCCTGTGGGCTGCAGTTCCAGTTCCCATCAAGAGGATTCTGACTCCAGGCGACTTCTGTTGGTCAGAGCAGAACTGTGCTATAGGGTAGTTCGGAGACTGAGTTTTCAAAAGTAAATGACAGGTCTTCCATCTGAGGCACCGATGGATAAACTCAGCCCGTAAACTTTTGATTAGCACCCAAGTGCATTCATCATTTTCACATCCCAAAGATCATCACCTTGATTATTCATCCCACATTTGTCCCAAAGTTTTGAGATTAAATGGGTTTTTATTATTACGACCACTAAATGCCTCTGCTCCAACAGATATCTTAATTTTCTATCTCTGAGCACCAGATCTCATAAATTTTAATTAGGAACTAAAAAGAGAGCAGATATACTAGAGGTAGGCCCCTGGCCAAAGAACCCTGAGTTATAGAGTACTTTACTCCATACTGATCTAGATGAGGGGGCCCCAGGAGGCACAGTTTAGAGCCCCCGCTCTCCCATACCCCATAAAAATGCTAACAGTTATTTATTACAATGGCCTAGCTTATTTTCTCCAGAAGCAGCATTTGGTAGCTGAGTAACTTCGTTACACCCAGGACTTGCTGCTAAATACAACAGAAGCCAGAAGGAAATGTAATAAGAAAGCTGGGATTGTCAAGCATGTGTTAAGTTCAGGACACACACACCCAGGCCCACACAACACATGGCTTTGTCGTTTCTTTTATCACTGTGAACACGATTACCATTTCTATCTCCATCTTTAATTAGAAAAATTCTTAAAACTGCCTGCACCATTCATTTGTGGAGCTCAGTCGACTTACAGCGGGCTTTCAGTCCAAGTTTTCTAAAAGCCAAGCTGATTAAGAGACATTAACATTTATATTTTGCCAACACTGATTGTGCTGATTGTTGGCAAGCCTTGATGCGGTAGCTGAGACCCAAGAGCAGAAATGCAGACAGACATAGTGAACACAGAGATATTTACCAGTAACCCAAATGTGTTTCCTCCCATGCTGGAGGAGATTAGCTATGATGGTCCCCAAAGCACTTTCCAGAGTGAATATTTTAAAATTTGATTTACAGGCAGTTTTTCAGAAGCCATCTATTGAGTCCTCCAAAGACTGACTAGTCTACTTTCAATTTTCAGGGTTTTTTTTTTTCTCCGTTTACTAATCTTTTTCATTACAGACTTATTTCTCATCAGTATTTCTCATCAAAGGGGGAAGCAGAGAGACAGAGAGGACCTGTTAAGCCAACTTCAAAGGACTAGAAAATTGAAAATAAGTTTACATTCTGAGATGTCCCATAAAATGTTCCCAAGAAATTCTCTGAAACCATTTCTTGCTCCATGGTGTTGAGCAGAGATTACTAAGCCTGGAACTCCAGCAAACCCAGCATTTGTTGACAAGAGCAGGTCTGAAGGAAAATGCTGACAGAGAACACAATGAATGTCTCCTGCCAGGGACTCCAACTCACTTGGGACCCTGGAAACTCTTGCTCTTTGTGATAAGAATTAAAGTAGCCAATAGTCTTTTGCTTTGACTTGTTTGGTTTAAAAACAAACAAACAAACAAACAACAACCCAGAAGCAGTGAATTGCAAATTTATATCTCCTGGTTCTGAGTTCTGGTTTGTCAATTAAATGTTACTTTTTACAATGCAAAATTAAGTCAACAAAAAAAAATTAAGTCAACAACTCTTGTGGCATTCATGACATTATAGCTAAAAGAACCTGTGAAATGTGGAAATAATCTTTAGATTTTGAAATTGATATGCCAAGGTTACAAAAATAAATTATTTGATGAGTGCTTTGCTGACTCATTTAAAACTCCATTTTCAATCATAACTCATGATATGCTAAACAAGGAAACAGAAAGAAAAAGGCAATGTAATGTGTTCCAAAGTGAATAAGTAGAAATTGGAATAGGGGTTAAGTCCACATCCAACTTTTTTTTAATTGATGCTAACAATGATTATCATCACTGGTGTCATATTTTAGTAAATTATTAAAATTAAGGAGTTTAAAAAGTATTTTCAGGTGTTTCCTTATTCTTATATGACCTTTCAATTCTGTGACCTAGATAAAATAGGAAGCATGCATTCAGAAATATTAACTTAGCATTTATTATCACCATTATCATTTATAGTGTAGTGGATTATGAGTTATCTACTAGCCACAAAGTCAATATTTCTAACCAACAGTCACTGCACCAAAGAAAGATCAGTTTTTCTGTTCCCATAAAGATTTATAGCTTCATCAATGCAACCAGATGGTTCTAATCAGAACTACAGAATCACACTGTGTCAGAATCAACTTGATGATGGTGAGATTGGTTTTAGGAATACTTTTCTCTTATTATTATTTATCACCCCCACCTCAACCCAAGTGCATTATGTAAATCATCTCATTTAAATTTCACAATCCTGTGTATATGGCAGCATAATGATACCTATTTTAGAGATAAGAAAACATAGTTGATTGGACACTGGAATCTGGTGCTTATAAGCCCAACTCCAGTATTCTTTCCACATTGTTTTAATAATAGTGTTAAAAAAGAACAAAGTGAATGCTAAAGTTTCCAGTTCATTTCATATCAGCTTCCTTCAACCTGAAATAAAGCAAGAAAAGACCCATGAAAAGAAAGCTGAATCTGTAGCCTCTTCCCAAAATAAATACTTTCAAAAATACAGTAAGCAAAAATATTTGTTTAATTATTTGAAGCTTTAATAAATATCATTAAGTTCTCAATTTCACCATATTTGCAGTTAAATGCAAAGCTTTTATGTTCTTTTAAACTTATTGCCAATAAAAATCGGCGGGCAGGGAATGAAGAAACAACTTAAAAGGGGGAGATTTAGATGAACAGATTGACAGTGTGAGGTAGCTACCATGACTGACAAAGTTCATGGATTTCCAAACCACCCTGGCTGTAGTTTGATTGGTCTTTGGCTGTACTCGATTCAATCAGCAAATGTTTATTAACTACCTCCACTATATATGTATACTAGGATGTATGTATACTTATACACATACATTTAGATATATATTCGTTTACATATGTACTACTCCAGGTAAAGTTGCTAATTTTAGCTTCCACCATCTTCCTGTGGTAGATTTCCTAGGTTTTCTTTGGAGCGGAAAGTCTGATGATAAACATCAATGAATTCTTGATTGTTTTCCATTTTAATTCATTTTATTTTATTTTTGCTTTTTTTTCTTGGCAGGGGGGCATCACTGCCTCTGGTGGTGGCTCCTGAGAGCCGCTGCTGGATTTGAACCGCCAAGCCTGCAGGCTGAAGTACCGCACTCAACCACTTATGCCACTCAGCCTTTTAATTCATTTTAATAAGTACACAGATATTTGTTTTGAATTAGTAAGGCCATCAATTGGCCAGACAGAAACCAAGCCAAAGAATGCTCAGAATGGAGGGAAATGAGTTTCCCAGAATTAACCTGTGGACTACATATTCTCTATGTGTTCAGACATCAATCTTTGCCACCCACTTTGTGCTCTAGAAGCTGACCAGCATGAAGAAAGTCTCTCTGCATATGATTACATGTGGTCAATGAGACAGCAGTAGGAGAGATCAGAATTTGGGGAAAGAAAAAGATTAATGTGTCTTGTCATCCTTAACCTCAGTTTAGTCCACTACCTCTCATTTCCCACTTTGGAACATTGCCCTTTTGTTAAGATGGTGGAATGTGCTAGCTCTTTCCTCACTGGGACCTCATCTCCTGAACCTTTCACCCTGCCATGGCAAAAAGCATTCAAGTTCAAAGGAAGTCCAATGTAAGTGAAGGGTATATGTCTATTTATATCTATCTCATCTACATGTCTATCTCCGAAAGCATCTTTAGGTAGGCCCCTCAATTCTGTTGTCCTACCAGCTAGGGAGAGAAACCACATGGCATTGGGAGGAATTCAAGAAAGAGACAGGCAGAGTTCTTTGGGGGGATCAGGAGCAACTATTTGGGAGTCTCCATAGCCTCTAAAACTAATAACCAATGTCGTTGAGTGGATTCTGTCTCTGGCAACACACTGTGTGTCAGAGTTGGACTGTGTCAAAGTTGGATTTCTAAGGATAAATTTTAAGGATCCCACCACGCCTATCTATCTGCTGAGGTAGCCCTGTTGTTGTAGGTGCTATCAAGCTGGGTCTGGTCCTGCGCCACCCTCACAGGGGTTGCTCTGTTTGAGCCCACTGTTGCAGTTACTGTGCCAAACCACCTGGCCCCGCCACGCTGCCGAGTATGGTCTCTTTCTTCAGGGACTGATCTTCCCTGGCAAACTAAAATCTATCTGAAAACTGTTTGCATCACCCCGGTTAGTATCTAAATATGAATCGATACAGATCTCCAGTGCCCATTCGCCTCTGTACCCAGGCTGCCCATAACAAGCTCCAGGCCTGGCTCTTATCCTTCTTTCCAGAAGTGAATATTTTTTAAAGATACCCAACAATTTGTTAACAGTGTCACTAAAACACAGACCTCAGTAGCATGAGGAGGGTAAATGAGTTCCTATCTCTTTACTTTCACTGGGTTGACATGCTAATGGCTTCCTCTCGATATGCATTTAAGAAAAACAAATGTAGCTAATGAAAGCACTCACAAATAAATGAACTTCTTTTTGCTATGTTTGAATCAATCAGCAAATATTTATTAACTACCCCTAATATATATGCATACTTGTATATGTATATCCTTATACATATACACTTATATATTTTTTATTTATATAGTATTATTCCTGGTAAAGTTGCTAATTTTAATTTCGACCATCTTCCTGTGTGGCTCCTTAAGTAACAATGACAGCTAAATTAATTTTTCTCAGTCCAAGACTAATGTTTTGGGCTTCCTTTTTAGTGATAAAAATATTTTCATTGCCAAATGCTTTACGTCTTAAATAATGGCTTGAATTTTGGCTGCTATTACAAGATAAGCTTTTTCTCATAACCTTTCACAATGGATTTTCATCAGCTCCTTTGTAAAGGAAATTAAAATTTGCATTTAACGTCAGGCTCATGTATCTTCAATTGGACACACCCCTAGCATACTCGGCCATGGTATTTACGAAGAAATAAGATTGGGTTTAGAGGCTCCCATGTTTTTTCCCATATTTATCTCTAAAGGAAGAGAGAAGGAAACTCCACTTGAAGTTAATGAAAAATCAACAAGTCTAATAGCACAATGATTCAAATGGGAAGTCAATCTATTTCTATAAGCATAGAGTGTTAACTTCTTGAATGTGGTCAGAGGAGAATCTATTTAGCTCTAGCATTTATTAGTTGGGCCTGTGACCCAGACATTATGGAAATAAATGGTTTTGGTGTGTAGCAGAATGTAAATAGCCACAAGATGGGTTCTATACAATGAGTGACATACATATTCCTTAGAATGTACCACAGGATAATAGTTATGGTCTAATAAAAGCAAGATGGCCTCAAGAATTTATAAGAAACTCCTTTCAGGCAAAGCTGTCAGCTCATTGTTTCCAGAACCCAAGCTGAGATTTTGCATAACCTGAGAGTAAACATCCCAGATGCCAAAACTTGAGAAATTGCAAACTCTAAACTTGTGGAGAAGAGTCTATCCCTGACCCTGGATTCCAGCTCCTTAGCTTGCCCCAGATCTCCTTCCTTCAATGTTGAGCAAATACTGCCAGATTTAGTGGTAGATGGAATTTGCCCATATTTTACAGCCCCAAACTCGAGAAAACATTCTAAACTAAACAAGACAATTGTTAATTCAAAAGCAACATCTGTGAGAAATATGATGGCAAACAAGGAAAGCAAGTTGTCTATCAGGAGACAAGTGATTCATAAATGTGTCTGGCAGGGACTTATGCAGATGGAGTTGTGCACACATGCTATTTTTTTCCCACTAGGATCTTTGCCTAACACAGAGTAAGTGATTGCAGACACAAACGGGTATGCTTTGTGATCCGGAGCAAATGTAATGAACTCTTTGATCAAAGGACCACGGAAGCCTTTCCCATGCAATGTTCCTCACTCTGACACCTTCCTCTTCGGTAAGCAACTTGAGAAGGTTCTTGACTGAAATGTTTGTGCAGATGCTGTGACTTCCCACTTGGTGTGTTTCTCAACCTGACAAGATACTGTGAAGAGAAAAATCCTGTGTGAATGTGCCAGCTAAGGAGCCCTTGTGATGAAGTGGTTACATACTGGCCCATGATCCACATGGTTGGCAGTTCAAAACCACCAGTAGCTCCGCAGGAGAAAGACTGGGTTATCTGCTCTAGTAAACAGTTACAGTCTTGGAAAACCACAAGGGGTTGCAATGAATCAGCATATGACTCGATGGCAGTGAGTTTTATTTTCCAGAAGCTCTAAAAAATAAATTGCCATCAGTCTATTTGAGCCAAATACTGTGTGGGAGTTGGTCTCTAGTGTAAAGACGTCACATGCACAGAATTTCCGAGCCTTAGGAAGATCACAATCCAAACTGGGACCCAAGGTCAAAATGACTTGCCAAATGTCTCATAGCTGGTCAGTGATGAAACCAAGATTAGAACTCAGTTCTCACTCCTAAATTTAGCAAATTATTTCCCTATTCTGATGCATAAAATATGCTTTGCATTCATCCACTGCTATGCTTGACAAGTAATGATTTTCAACCCACCTTCTATATTCTGAATGCTAGAAAAATGACATGGAACAAGATAGTCTTTTACCTTGAAAACTTTATGTTCTAGTGTGAGAATTGAATAACATTTACAAATACAAATAAATACATAATATTATGCCAGCTAATAATAAATGCTACAGAGAAAATATGCAAATGTCAAGGGATAGAGAGGGATGGAGGTTAGCAACTACGAGACGGTCATCAGGAACATTCTTTCTGGGGTGACATTCAAGCAGAGTATGAATGAAGTAAATGAAATCTACACAAATAGCTGGAAGGCTAACATTCTGGGCAGTGAGAACAATATGTGCCATATCCTGGAAGCTGAAAGGAACTAAGTGTGTTTGTGAATGTCTGGAGTGAAATAAATCAGACACTAGTAGGAGATAAGGTTACAGAGACCACTAGAGGGCTTTCAGCAAGGGAACAACTTATTCTGGCTATTACGTGGAGAAGGGATGAGCAAAAAGGGACCAGGGAGTTCAATTAGGAGGCATCCTTTTTCAGTGGAATTTGAACTTCTCAAGAGAAGAAATTTTTGTCTGACCTATTTATCTCTGCACCCCTAGAACCTAGATCAATGCTAGGCATATTACAGTGCCCATAGATGTTTGCTGAATAAACAAATGTATGAAGGACAAGCTCAGAGAGAAAGAAGATAATGGTTTGGGTGAAGGCAATGGCAGTAGAGATTTCTTTTGAGATATGGTTGGAGATGTTTTAAGTCTACAAGTTATATATATCCGGGTGATATGATCTACCCAAGTAACTATGGATATAGTATGAGAGAACTCATGTAGAACTCTGGTGTTTGGTCTAAGTTCACGGATAAATACATTGGTGCCTTCTTACAGATTTGGTGGAGAATATCAAGATTAATTTCTTGATGATGTGACAGTTGAGGTTTATCCTGGTATTTCAAATTAAAATATTAGATAAGCAGTTAAATAGAAGAATACATCAGTCTACCAAGGTAACAAGGTAGCAGTTCAAACCCACCAACCACTTTGTGCAAGGAACAGAGGCTCTGTGTTTCTACAGGGATGTACAGTGTCAGAAACCCTTTACAGCTATGAGTCAGAACCCACTTGATGACAGTGAGATTTTGTTTTCTTGTTGTTGGTGGGTTTGTGTTGTTGTAAAGCTTGCTGTGTTTTTTATTTTTTATTTTTGGTAAAGCTCAAAGTAGAAGTTAAGGTGAGAAACAGTGGACACTGTTCCATGGAAAGATAAGGTTCAGAAAATAAGTGTCAGTTGAAAGAGCCAAGGAGTCCAAAGGCATTCCAAGTTTCGCAGATGGGTCGTGGAAAGAGGAGCAGAAAACAATATTTGTCTGATATGTCGGAAAGGAGAAAATCCAGAAAGTGTGTCATCATAGAAGCCAAGGGATGAGAGTATGTTCCAAAGGGATGGTATGATGAAAGGTTCCAATTGTTTCTGAAAGGTCAAGAGACAGACTGAGAATTGAGCAACAATGAGGTGACGGATGACACTGACAAGTACACTTTCAAAAACCACACCCTCAATGGAGTGTGTTCAAGAGGAATTGAATGAAAAGGAAGGGAAAGCAACAAGGAGAGAAACCTCTAGGGAGTTGGGTGTAAATGGAGTAAAGAAATGGGGAGGACTGGGAACAGGATGGAGACATCAAAGTTGGGTTTGAGTTTTGCTTTTTTTTTTTTTTCAGATGACTGATGTTTTTGTATGCTATCGTAGACTGGAATATATCCTCTCTAAATATGTGATGGAAGAGCACCTCCTGTCCTTAGGGATGCAGTACTGTTTGGAAATAGAATTTTTCTTTGCTATAATAATGAAGCTATGACAGGGTAGGCTATGCCTTGAACCTAATGACTTGAAAAATCTGAGAAGAGCAGATCCAATACAGAGAGAGTCATGCACAGTTGAGATTCCACATGAAAACCACCAAGGAACCAAATGACGTAGGGGTTGCAAAAGATGAGACAAGTATCTTCCTCTACAGAATCACAGTGAAAGAGCCTTTCCATAGAGATGATGCTGTGACTTCTGATTTAGTCTAGACTCCTAAACTGTGAAAATTGAATTGCCGTTCTTTAAAAACACCCACGTGTAGTATTTCTGCTGCCGTACCACTCTCAAATTGAGTACTTTGGAGCAATGAACTCAAGTAGATCTTTATATTTGGTTCAGGAAGGGAAACCTGTGGAATTTCCTGAGCAATCAAGGTGCCTTGTTTTCTCAACCAACCAGACAGCACTTGGGAATGTGAGGGCTAAAAAGTTGACAATCGGCTTGTCTCAGAAAAGGACTCACTCACTGCTGTTCCAACTGTGGCAGTCATGTACTCTTGTGTCAATTTCAGGATTGGTAGTATAGGTGTGGAGTCTAGCATGTCAATCTGGAGATAGCCAATGAGACCTCAGCGTGGGCATGACTTTCTTCTGAGAATTCTGGGAAGTCTCAGGGTATTTTCCCTTGGAGATGTTCTACTGACAAGATACAAGGTTCAGTCCTTGGGAGACAATGCAGCTGACAAGACAACATGGCAGTATGCTGATAGACCCTCAGTCCTGAAAACTGGAGGAGCCAGAGGAGAAACTGCATGGGCTTACCCTGATGGAACCAGACCTCTGAAGCCTGAAAAGTCACCATTCTGTCAGTGCTGAGAAACTGGGGAAGCCACAGAGAGGTCCCTGCCAGTACTAAGATGCTTCTACTACCATGGATATACAAGACTCTGCATGCACTGGCCAGTGATTGTCTGGCGTCATTACACGTGCCTCATGAATCTGAAGAAGACATTATAGACTGGTATCGGACCGATGGACTAATATCAGACTTGTCGGTTTAGGCTGGATTGGGTTGGGATGCTTTCTCAATGTTCCGTTCCTCTTGTATATAAACTTCTCCCTTATATACATATGCACGTTTATGAATTTGTTTCTCTAGTCTACCCAGACTAACACATCAACTTAGAGAGATCAGGGTAGATCTGGCCCCTGTGAATTTCTGTAACTGTGTATCCTAGGTTTCCAAATTCGTTGGGCCTATTGCTTCCTTTTCAGGTTAAAAATTACTCAGCGCTTCCCTGGCAAAAATTGAAAACTTTTGTATTGTTGGCCATAATCCAGTCCCCTTGGATTGCCCCAGTGTGACCTCATGGACGTGATAGTGCCCACTCTGGGAAGCACTACTCTAATCTTTGGTGGAGCAGAGAATTTCTTATTTCCTCCGTGGAGCAACTAGTGGCTTCCAAAGCTGACCCCCAACCCCAGCCCAGGTACAACTGGGTACAACTAATAACCCATAATCCACCAGAGTCCCTAAAAAGAGACATGATTAATCAAGTATCTAATCAACCATGACTAAAATATAAGTCCAAATAATACCTCTAGTTAACTCAATAAAAGACTTTTTGGAAAAGTCTACAAAAGGCTTTCGTTCTACAAGCAACATTCTTTAGTGATTACCCTTGGAGGCAATGGGAAGGGAGAGAAAGTTACTAGATAAAGGGTAGGCATATATCAGCTTGAGGGATGAGGAAAAAATATATAATAAGGGGGAAATCAGCACAAATGATGGAGATGGTGGAAGAAAACAAGCTTTGCAAGAGTTAAAGGTAGCAGAAGTGAATGCTGCAACAAGCACAATCCTTGAACAGCAGTGTATCAGTAGATGTGTGGATGAACATGCAGGCTAAAACCAGTGTTGGAGGAAGTGTAGGTTGTGTATCAGCTTGACACAGCATATTTCTACATGTGTATTTACCTTTTTCCAAATATATCCCTTAAATGTACATGGGGTAAACTTATGAAACTTCTAAGACATGAGCAGACACCTAGAGGGAATTAATCACTATCCTCTCAGGGGACACTATGGGGAATTTGAATAGCATAGTTCACAAAGAGGATATTCTACATGCTGCTTTGGTGAGTGGTGACTGGAGTCTTAAAATCTCATTTGCAGTTACTTAAGGTACAACTCCTGGTCTATCTGGAGCAAAGAAGAGTGAAGAAAATCCATCTCCATGAATCTGAGACTAGAAAAGCTAGATGGTGCCCAACTACCACTACTGACCTGTTTTAAAGGGACTCACATTAGATAGCAAGAAAGATATGGGACAGAATTCAGAATAATAAGAGAGAATTGGTTTACTGAGTGGATACAGATGGTGAAACATGCACCATCAATTTACCATCACAGATGGAAATGAATTCACCATTATGACTAGAGTTTAAGCCAAACAATAGACAGTTCTATATATAATGTGAACAATTCTACTACCCCTTCCTTAGAATAATGAACACCTTTTAAGATTTTTAAGTAGCTTGCACCCAAAGAAAACACATAGAAAGAGTAGGAAAGAGGAGAAATGGAGACAAGAAACACAATGAGAAAGTGGGATAAATGAGGATACATTTCAGGGATTGAAATTAGTGACCTAAAACTAAATATGTATGAACTGTTGGATGGGGAACTGGTTGGCTCTGTAAATCTTCATCCAATTCGCAGTGAAAAAAAATTTAATACAGAAGTTCTTCAGCTTCCTGAATTAGGAGACTTTGCCAAAATCCTGGGGGACAATGGAAGGTTTTCCCCAGACCTCTCCCAGACCTTACTGTGTGTATCTCTTTGCTTATAAATTTTTCTGTTTATAGTAAGCAGATGACTTTAGGCATTAAAAAACCATTTTAATTATCCTAGAGTCCATATTTCTGTGTCCATTGAGTTGGGCTGATCCACTTAAGTTATTTGACCTTAATAACTTTTTGAACCTTGAGCCTTAAGAAAACTAGTTCCTAAAAGTAACTGTCAAGTCAGGTAATAATTTTAAAAGAACTCACTGCCATAGAGAAGATTTCAGCTCACAGAAATCCTACAGGACAGGTTAGAACTTACCCTATGGGTTTCCAAGACTGCAATTTTTTACAAGAGTAGAAAGCATCAGGTTTCTCATGGGGAGTGACTAGTGGTTACGGTCACTATGAGCCAGAATGAGCTTGATGACAGTCAGTTTAATAATGGTTTAGATAACCTAGGAGAAAGTTTTGCTTTGGGTATTGTGCTTTTTTAAAGAACTTAGTTTGGGGAAATGGACATCTAAGATCAGACTGGGAATGATGTTCAGAGTATATTAGTAATTATTTTATATATTTCTTAAGTGGTTCTTATATATTTCTTATAGAAATACTTTTTGATGACAAATTTGTCAGTTAAGTTTTCATCCATTATTTTCTTTTTCATTTTTTGACCCCTTTTTTCATAGCAGTGCCAACAATATTTGGTATGAGTGTCTCAAGGTTCTTTCTATCTTAGAGCATGTTTGATTCTCCAATTGAGGTGCTTTTCTGAATTGCAAAACAAATATTAATCTTCAATTAGTTCCTACTGTTGATTTAATAAGTGTTTTTAGATAACATAAGGTTAACTTCTGCATTTGGGGAGCCACCCCCAAGAAATCCATGAACTTTCAGGGTCAAGGAGAGCTAACAAGTCAGAAGGATTGGACCCCTCTAATGTGTGTGTTCTGACCCGGTGTGGGATGGCTAGAGGTCATACAAGGTCTACACAGGCATCCAGTTTGAAGGACAACTCTAAAACTTGAAAATAGCACCCAGGTGGCTGGGGTCTGACACAGATTGTCACTTGGGCAGTTGGTGATAAGGATGTGATAAATGTGAAAGTGAAAACTGGGTCAGTTTCAAGGAGGGAATTAAATTTTTGTTTTCTTATTACACAGTAAACAGTAAAGTTGGTGTCTTAGTTATCTACCTACCATTATTATAATAGAAATGACACAGTAGTTGACTTGAACAAAGGAGTTCATTTCCCCCTAGTTAGGAAGCCACCAGCTGGAGAGGAAGACTCTCTCAGCTCTAGGAGAAGGTCCTTATCTCTTTTCAGCTTTTATTCCTGGGTCCTTTTGTGAGCTCAGAGTGGCTTAGTGTGTCAGGCAGGGTTCTCTTAGAAAAATAAAACCAGGATACTAGTAATTCTTTTTATATATTTGTATAGAGAGAAGAGTATATAAAATAAAAAGAAACAGCTAACTATCTATAAAGCAGTACAAATTGCTCAGTGCAACTCACTTGCATGAGGCAACTAGAAGACCAGCAGTCCTTCAAGTCTTGAGGGCCGCTGAGTAGTCCTCTGTAGAGCAATCCAGGCTATCTGGTCACAGGCAGCAAACAGCAGAGCAGGTCGCCAACAGTCAGCCAGATGACAGAGTCCAACAGTCCCCACCTCAAGAGATGTGTATCCCAGGAGCGTGGCGAAGTAGGGCTTGCAGGAACCTCAACTCACAGCTCCACAGTCCACGATTAGGTGTCCCATGGGTAGTGTTGTTTGGAGGTCGATGCACAGGACGAATAAAGCAGCTGGCTGGTCTGAAGATTCAAAAGCAAGAGAGAGATGGCAGGACTCGCTGAGCCCTTCCTATCTCTGCCCTT
>PVJH01004284.1:0-81527 GCA_004026705.1 Nesogale talazaci
GTGTGTCTAAGAAAGAGTGATTGTATATTAAGAATATTGAGAAAACATCCTAGCTCAGTCCAGATCAAGTCCATAAGTTCAGTATTAGCCCATAAGTCTGATATCAATCTATAAAGTCCTTGTCACACTCACGAAACACATGAAATGACAGGAAGATCACAGGCCAGTGGGTGGGAAGTCTTGCAAATCCTGTGGCATTGTGAGCATGTCAGTGTTGACAGGAGTCTCCATGTAACTTCCCCATTACCCAGGGCTGCATCAGGGTAGGTCCATGTGGTTTCTCCTCAAAGATGTCTCCCAGGGAGTCAGTAGAGAGTCTACAAGGATTGAGGAGAGAACTGTCTCCTCCCTCCAAGGAGGAAATACAGGAGATCCCAGAATTCTCAAGCCATGCCCACACAGAGGCCTTATTGGTTATATCTTGATTGACAGGCCAAATTCCACCCTTTCACACATAATCCTCTCAAAATGACACCATATTATGTAATTCCCACAGTCCTTTTAGCTGTCCTTGGTACGTTTCATATCCTTTACCAGAACCACAATCCATACATCAATCCATCTTCTGTCTTCCTTTTCAATGTCAACTTTCATTTGCATAGGACGAAATGGAAAATACCGTGACTTGGGTTGTCTTAGCCCTCAAGGGAACATCCTTGCTTTTCAATACTCCAAAGAGGTCTTGTGTAGTAGATTTACCCAATGCTTCCATGAGCATTGATTATGGACCCAAGCAAGACAAAATTCTTGACAATTTCAATCCTTTCTCTGTTTATCATGTTTCCTATTGATATAGTTGTGAGGATTTAGGTCTTCTTGACCTTGAGCTGTAACCCATACTGAGGACTGAAGTCTTTGATCTTCATCAGCAGTGCTTCAAATCCTCCTCACATTTAGCAAGTAAGGTTCTGTCATCTGCATATCACAGGCTGTCAGTAAGCCTTCCTCCAATTCTGATGGCGTATTCTTTTCATCTAAACCAGCTCATTTGTTAGTCCTTAAGTAAAGACTATTGGGTCAACCATACTGTAAAGATCACTGACAGTCCCCTCTGGATCTTAGAAATATATAGCTGGCCTTAAGATAGAAGACACTCTGGTAAGTTCCTGTGTATAAGACACTATGGTCAGAGAGTCATCGCTTTCAGTGTCAGACAGTTTTTTGGTCTGGAGGAAAATAGTTTCGCTCTCTGGCCATCAATCTCCTTATCTTTCAAATAAGACTTTTCAAGCTCTACCACTGGGAACCCCAGGGACGCATTTGCAGTGGCCCCTGGTGTGAGTAGTGGGGCTCTGGAAACATCACTGTCCTCCTCCAGAAAGTTTCTGTTTCATATTTGGGACTTCTGTGTAGGTTTTCACTGGATGAGAGAGCTAATTTAAATATATTTAAATTAAATATATTTAAAATGTATTTCTAGTTTGAAAACTACTGAGCTAAACAACTCTGTTCTGGCCTTTTTCTATATTATCATTCTCATAGCATCGATGCAGTGTCATGCCTAATCTACTCCATTTAGTTGTTGAGTGTCCTAAAGAAAGACATTTCTTAACACCCTTTTACCATTAATTCCATTCTTCCGCCTCAATCTGCATCCATCTTTATCTCTCACTCCATAAGAATGCTAACATTTACGAGAAAATAACCCTTGATATTCTGTGGAACACTTTCCTGCTGCTGTTTCCCTTATAGCTTCACCTGGTTAACTTCGACTCACTCTTCAACTCTCACCTGAATGGTTACTTCCTCGGAGGAAACCTTCTAGCAGTCCTTGTCTCCCCATTTCTTCCTGTCAAAGGACTCAACACTACACTAGAATCACCTATTTTGCTTTGGTCTTACTTATCAAACTATGATCTTTTTGATACATAAAGTATATTAGATCACATTACAGTCCTAAGGCATAGACCAGTATCTGGGACTCTCTAGGTGGTACAAACAGCTAACACTCCTTGTGACTCATGGAAAGGTTAGAGGTTGGTATTCATCCAGTGACACCTCAGAAAAATGAAAATCTACTTCTGAAAAAATCAGCTTTTGGGTTAGTAAAAGGGCTAATTAAAAGGATAAGCTTGGAGTATTGTACTTGAAAAACAAAAACAACTATATCCAGGAGATCAAATTAAGTATAGCAACTTGAAAGGTGAGATGAGTACCTCAGGGGGCCTGAGGTCCAAGCTAATGATAGCTCACAACTAAAAATGAAGTCAATGTCACTCAATGGTGCATGTAGAAACTGTCCCTTCAGGGCACGTTTTCTTGTATATATTCTCAAAGACAGCAAAATGAATAAAACCCCACTCACCTGTGGACTCACTCATTGACATCAAGTCAGTTCTGACTCAGTGACTCCATAGGACAGGGTAGAACTTCCCCTTTGGGTCTTTGAGCCCTCAAACCTGTTCAGAAGTAGCAGACAGAGTCGTCTTTTCTCCTCGCAGTCTGATGGTTTCAAACCAATGACCCAGGGGTTAGCAGCTCAGTAGGGAAGAAAGAAAATGAGTAAAGTGTGTGAGAATGTGTCTAAGAGCTGATCCCCTGGCTCAGAGATATGAATATGGATGAGACTTTAGCTGTTGATTCCCAGATCTCTAGGGATATGAGGAATACAATAGAGAATTCCTCGAGGAGTTCATAACGCATATGAAACACACACAAAATAGCCTTGAGAACATTTCCAGAACAATATATCAACAATCACCCATTAGCTCACAGTAAAATATACAAGTACTTAATATACACCTCAGTTGGGCTAAACCAACCAAATATTTTAAAGCCCACTTTAACAGAAGAGTCACCGAGGAATTATCCAATTAAATCATCATTCTCTGAGGTACCGTTGTGTGCAGTGCACTCTGCTCTGTATTGAAGGGCACAGAGAATGGGGCTAAAGGAATGTTCTTCTTGTGTAGACCTTCAACTCTGTGCCAAGGTGTTAAAATGAGAAAATTCTCTTTTGTGCCTCTCCTTCATCCAGGAATAGTTTATTCTTTCAGGGCAAGAGCCAAGACTTAAGTACTTCAATCTATATGTGCCCTGAAGAGAATATGCGGTTGATAGTATAGGTAGCTTGCAAAGAGAAACAAAATATAGATCAAGTTTGTAATGAAAGGCAGCAAGTGATGGGTCTTCCAGAGAACTGGAGAGTTCTTTAGAAGACTATGGGGTGGATCAGTTGACTCTGACAGGAAAGGGCTACTACATATGAGGTGGGTAAGGCAAAGAGAAAAGGAGAAGGGAAGTGTAAATCCACTGCCATTGAGTCAGCTATGAATTACAGCGACCTCATTGAGACTGTAAACCTTTACTGGAGCAGGCAGCCTCATCTGTCTACCTCCCAGCCACTGGTGAATTTGAACCATGGACCTTATGGTTAGCAGTAGCACTTAATGGACAAGGCCACCAGGGCTCCTTGGGTAAACAGGCGAAGGTGGAAATTGATGTTTGATTTGAATTTGAATTACAATAAGATAACTTGACTTTGCTATTTATTAACTGTGATCATTTCTGTCATGATGCCTCGGCTTCTTTGTGAAGACAAGGATAGCTTTAGGAGCAGTGTCACAGGGCTAAAGGGCCCCTGATGGAATCATGGTTAAGCAACGAGCAGTTACAGGAAAAGTCAGCAGTTCTCCCCTCAGTGGAAGGAAGACCAGATTTTATATTCTCATATAGAATCACAATCCAGAAACTCAGTAAAGTGACCAGATGTCTAGCTTTTTAACAATTTAACAACATCCCGTGGTGTTTTAAAATTAAAACAAGTATACTACAATACTATTTTTGCATTCTATGAACATTTTTGTTGCTTCATATAGACCAAATTTTTAATCACACCCTGGTCAATGGTGCCCTGCTTAAAATCTGGTCACTTTCTCATATGGGGCAGTTCTAACCCCTCCTACAAGTTTGCGATGAGTTGTCAGCATGGACTTGATTGCCATGAGTTTTATTATCACAGAATTGTGCTTGAAGAAACTTTTAAGCATTAGTAGAAAAACGGAGTTGAAAGATGATGGAATCGATCCAGAAACGTTTCAGTTCGATTGACATGAAGTTTTTGAAGCCTGCTCCTCTGCCGTGTGTGTGTGTGTGTGTGTGTGTGTGTGTGTGTGTCCAAATCAAGATGGTCCACTAACATGAAGTTGATTTTAACTCGCAGCCTCCCTATGACAGGAAAAAATAGAATTGCCATGTATAGTTTCTGGGGTCTAAAGAAAGCAGATTGCCTCATCTTTCTCCCAAAGAGCAGCCTGTGGGTTCAAACCTCCAACCTTTCCATTTAGGAGTCAAACGTTAACCTGCTGCAACACAAGGGTACTCTAAACACACACACACACACACACACACACACTGTGTAAACTCTGAGTATTAGCATTAGTATTGTGGAGGTTAGGTCCAGCAGAAAGATAGTAGCACAAAGCTGTCACTGGAGACCAGAGCAGTTCTTTGCCAAAGGATTTATCATAATATTACCTTAAATAGAAGCCTCTCCTAGTGCTTTTAAAGGAGGATTTCAATATTTTTCATTTAACTTGCAACCTTTCAGAAATCTATTTAGCATGTTAAGTGAGGCACCCCCGTAGTTAAAATGAAACCACTTCAGTTTCTCAATGAAAACATTCTCTGATAGGCGTCTCTTCAAAAAGCCACTCTGGACATAGGGAGGCCTGGAGGAACGGGTGGCAGAGCAAGTGGCAGAGAGAGCAGGGGACCAAGGGGCAGTGGACTTGTGAGAGGTCAGGGAAAACCATGTTTCAGTGAGGTAAGGCTGGAAAAGCTAATGCCCAGGTGTAAGGGAGCAGCTGCCCCGACCTGCCGGCTAGCGATGGGAGCTGATTCTGAGAAAAATCTTGGCATTTCTCTCCTTCCACACAGACCCTGAAGTCTCAGCCTACACACAAGAAGGAGAAAACTCCTAAAAACACAAGTTTCCTTTATTAACTCACCCTCTGACCAGATTTCTGCTTTGCTTTTTTTTTTGTCCTTTGCTAGTCTAAACGCTAATGTATTCAGTTGTGTGAATGTTTCACTAGGGAAGACTTCTTGGAGGAGGTGGTTTCCACAGGAGTGCTTTTGGACTGTGGGAGGCGAGAGGGAACCCTGGGAGACTGCTGGAGTAGCCGGGGTGGGGTGGTGGCGATTCATGGTCTTCTCAGAAGCCAACAGATGCTCCATTTGGGTCATATGACTGGTTAACATGCCCAGCTGCTGATGGAAAGGCTGTAGGCATTTGGATTCACCCAGAGATGGCTCAGAAGAAAGATCTGGCAATTTACATTTGAAAAAGCAGAACTTTAAAACTTTGCAGAGCACAGGTGTACTGGAGCATGCGTAGTCAGTCCCTGTCAGCAGGGATCCACTCCACAGCAACAGGTATCAGTAGAGAGGTCTCAGTAGAGAGCCAGGGTCCACCAGGTGAAGAGAAGTGGTGGGTGGGGAGTGCCACCCAGCCCTCCAAGGGAGTTCACCTCATTCCTCTGTCCCCACGATGGTTAACACTAGGGAGAGTGCCCAGCTAGAACAGGGTGTGGAGATGCGTCAGACTTCCCTGGGGGATCATAAAGGAAATTGCCTCATAAACCAGCTCCAGAATCCATCTCCAGTTGCATACTTTATAGGCTTGCAAAAAAAAAAATTTTTTTTTAATCAGTGAACTCCCAGAGCCAGATAGGCTATTAAATAAGTAAATAAATAGAGGGCGTCCAAGGCTAAATGAGGAATACATTACATCTTGTGTTCCTTTGCCCACCTCCCCCATTTCCAACCCCTCCCAACCCTCCCAGTCATAGTCTGGCCCTTTAAGAACCAGGTTCCCTCCCCAAATGTGTGAGGTCTGATTGATCAGAAAGGACTCAAGATGTGAGATTTATAGGAAGACAGGGACAATTTATACTGAAAAGGTTTCTCTCTGAGATGCGTATGATTTATAAGTTTGTTTTGGAAAATGCAAACACGGAGACCCTTGTAAATAGCAGATTTATATATTAACTTTTTGACGCAGAGTCCTACCTATGAATGAGTGAGCAACATTAAGTTCCCATTTAGGAAACAAGAGCCTAAACCCAGTGGATTGAGGTACCTGATTTATCAAATTCAGCCTGGCCCATAAATCAAAATCCAGCTCCAGGACTTGGTGGCAGTGTGGGCACCCACACTGCTCTGGGTTTCCTCTCAGTGTGGTATCTCTTGTCTTCATCTTTATTTATTTTTCCATAAGAAAATAAAGGTTGCAACTGATTGAATTGACTGATTGATATGTCAGTGCCAAGATTCATGAAGGTGGGGGGTGGTGTAGTTTCTGGGGCCTGCCTCCTGATGCTCCCTCCTTTCTGATGTAAAGCTGACCCCTCACCAAAGATTTGCATGTGCCATGCTCAATGCTGTTCACTCTCTAAATGGCCAAGTCCCAGGTCAAATGCCCTCTTCCTCTGCATCTTCCCCATGAAGAGAATGTCAGCATATCCCCTCGAAGATGTTACCCCCAAATAAATCCCTTAAGGGGTGGCAATAGGAAGGTCCTTTCTTGAACTGCTTGAAGTGGACCAGAGTAGAACTGGGTTCCATTGGGGTTTTCAAAACGAGATTCCCCCTTGGAGTAGAATCACCAGTTCAGCCTTTCAGTTGGCAGGGAAAAACATTCACCACACAGAGCCTTGGAAGAGACTTTGCGCCCTAGAAAATCTGATCTGTAAAAAACTCAGGAACGCCTCCCTTCAACAAGGAAAACCAGAAAGGTGAGGAGGCTTAGTCAGGGTCAAGGCCATGTAGATGGTCAAGGGCAAAAGTGAGAACTTCCTGATTCCTCATGCAGCACTTTCTGCTCTGCCCTGGTTTTCAGCAAGCATTCACTGCAGAGCCTATGAAGGAGCTTAGGCTCTGTGAAATTGCCTCCAGAGATGGATAGGCAGGAACAGGAGCTCAAGCTATTGGAATGACTAGTGATTGCAGTGGTGTCTCATGGTGTTCTTCTAACTCTCCCTCCACCCTGGTCCCTGGGAACAGTTGGGTCAGACACTCATCACTGCAGGGGAAAGAAAGCAAAATAATTGCTGTGTCAACTTCAGCATCGGAGTAGAACTGTACACTAAGGGGTTTTCCCATTGGCTGACTTTCCACCCCTTTCTTCTGCAGCACCTCAAGGTGAATTTGAGCCCTTCCACTCAGCATCCATCCATGTTGGCAACTGTTCACACCACTCAGGGGTTCTCACTTCCATATGTCTCTTTCCTTTCCCAATGCACCTCTCCATCTCTCCTGATTCCACCCAACTATTTAGATCCCATTCCAGTGTGGGGTCTTGTTCTAGGGTGCACTACAACACAACAAGTATTGTGAACCCACTGGTCCTCACTGAAATCTCCCTTCTTTAGTCTCCTATGACATGGACTAATCCCTTTCTCTGCTCCTTAATCACAAACTAACAGCCTCAGTCTGTTCTGCTATGAAGCACTCAATCTATTCTGCCTTTGTGACATTTTCTGTATTGCCAATGTGGTAGACCCTGTATTTGCCTAAAACTCTATGCTAGCCTATATGTTCAAGGTTCCAGAGTGATGTGCTCAGGTATTAATTAAAAGGCTGTTGGTTTGAACCACTGAGTGCTGTCCCAGAAGGAAGGCCTAGTGATCTCACTGTTGTTAGGTACATAAAGTAGGCAACTTCATGTAACATAGTATAACTATTCTAGAAGCTTTCCCATGCTGTAATATTTGCTGGATGAAAGTAAAAAGCACAGAAGCATGGAATGGCTTCAAACTATCAACCTTTGTTAGTAACCAAGCACTTCACTGTTGCACAACCAGGGCTCCATCCTCGTGGTTGCTTTCTATTTAAAACACTGTGAAGCAAAGTTCTATACCGCTATGCGTGGAGTTGCAGGAGTCATAATTAAGTGGACAGCAACCGGCTTTTATACTTTTGTTATTGTCTGTCTATACTCCACACTTGGCATTTCTCAAGTTGCAAAAAATGAAGAAAATATTCAAACCTCGAGTTGCATTATTGAAAGATTCTGTGGGCAAGATGCCCTGGTGGTATAGCAGTTGCGTATTGGGCTGTGATCCACATAATTGGCAGATCAAAACCACAAGGACCTTTGTGAGAGAAAGTCTGTTCTTTCTACTCCTGTAAACAGATGCCATCTCAGAAACCCACAGGGGGGTCACTTTGAGTCATAGTGACTCAATGGAAGTTATATGAGATGGGCAAGATGAGGACAGCACAGAAAACACCAAAAGAAGATGGAAGGGAGATGGAAGCACTGTCCAGAAAAGAATTGGTAGGCATTGATCCATTTCAGGAGGTAGCAAATGACCGAGGACCAAGAATATTGGCGAAAGAAGTTCAATGGAATAAAACAAAGCCTCAGGAAATGACAGAATACCAATATAACTTCCGGACCAACTGATGAAGAGCTGTAAATGCTCACTCATCTACACCAAGGAATGTGGAAGACAGCCACCTGAACAATCAACGGGAAGAGATCATATTTGTGCCCATTACAAAGAAAAGTGACCCAACAGAATGCAGAAATTGTTGAACCATACATGAATAGCACGTATTTTGCTGGAGATCATTTAAAAGTCATCCCAATCGTACATTAACAGGGAGTCAGAAGTTCAAGCTGAATTTAGAAGGGTACAGGGAATCATGGATTATTACTAACATCTGATTATTCTTAAAGTGGAGAAGATCAGAAAGAAGTTTATTGATTATACAAAGGCATTGGACTGTGGGGATCACAACAAACTATGGATAACCTTGAGAAGAATGGGAATTCCAGAACATTCAATTGTGTTCATGTAGAACCTATACTGGGACCAAGAGGATGTCATTTTAACCTAACAAGGAAATACCACATAGACTACAATCAGGAAAGACGTACATCAAAGTTGTATTGTTTCACCACATAGTGCACCAATAAGCAGAGAAGCTGAACCACATGAAGAATTCAGCATCAAAATTGGAGGAAGACTTATTGACAACATGCGATATGCAGATGATGCAACCTTGCTAGCTGAGCTGAAGAAAACCTGAAGCATTTCCTATAAAGAACAAAGATTGCAGCCGTCATTATGGATTAGAATTACAGTATAAGGAAAACAAAAGTTCCCACAACTGGATCAATAAACAACATTCTGCTAAACAGATTTTACTTGGATCCATAATCATTTCTCATAAAAAACAGCAGTCAAGAAAAAAATTGCATTGACCAAGCTAGCTGCAAGAAATCCTTTTTTTTTTTTTTAAGTTTTAGACGCCTCTTTGAGAACTGAGGTATTTTCATTCATCTCTTCTACATGTGAAAGCTGGACAATGGATAAAGAAAACCGAAGACAATGTGATGCATTTGGTGTTGGTATTGCTGAAGAATACTGAAAGAAAGTGGACCTCCTCCAGAAGGAACAAATCTATCTTGAAAGAAATAGAGCCAGGTTGTTACTTAGAAGTCAAGACATTTAGACAGAGTGTCACATCCTTTGGATATGTCATCAAGAGGGACCAGTTCCTGGAAAAGGACATCATGCTTGAGCTGAGTTAACCCAATGACCACAGCAATGGGCTCAAGCATAGAAAAGACTGTGAAGATGGCAGAGAAGCAGGTAGTGTTTGCTTCTGATGGATATGGGACTGCTATGAATTGGAATCAATTCAAGAGTACTTAACAATAAAAGCAACACTCACTGCCCTAGCATTGACTCTGACTCATAGCAATTCTGTGGAGCCCCGTAGAGCTGCACCTGTGGGTTTCTGAAACCAGAAATCTTGATGGGAAGAGAAAGCCTCACCTTTGTCCCTTAGAGCAGGGCATGTTTAAACTGCTGACAGCTAAACATGTAATCTCCTACCCACCAGAGCCCCTAGCTGGGGGTCATGTGATTGCTTCTGACCAATGAAATAGCCATACCATCTAGGAGCAAAGACAATGCTTCCAGCTTCATCTACCTGGTTGTAGTGAAGACCCTGGTATCCAAGTCATGTACTTATGTGAACTTATCTGCATCTAGCTTTTCAGAAACAGTAACATTTATTCTATCTGTCGGTTAAGATTTGGGGAAATATTTGCTACTGCAAGCATGGACCCTATATCTTATAGTGAATGCTATTCATCCTAGGTCTGCCATTCCATGAGGGCCATTTTCCAACATGCAGGCCTCCATTTCTTCTTCTTTAGAAGGGGCCACTAGATCACAGAACCACAACACTAAGACCAAAGTGAAAAGATGGTGTCCAGCTGTCCCAACCAATATCCCTAATAAAGGATCACATTAGAAGGTCAGGGATGGGGGGGAATTGAGGAACGCATCTCAAAGTCATGAAAGAGATCAGGTTTATGGATCATATGAAGCCTGGGAGGACCCCTAGGACTATGACCCTTAGTCAATCTTCAGGTCTGGAATAATCTACCATTCAAGGTCAACCGGGAAGCATTAACTCAAGGACAGAATTCAGAGGGCTACGAAACAAAGGAGGAATGGAAATGGAAATGGGAGGAAGTAGAATAAACAATGGAAACTGATTGGGATGAGTTAAAAATGCGTATGAATCGTGGAGTATAAAACTGATGACATTCTCTGTAAACCTTCATCTGATTCACAATAAGTTTAATTTTTTTTTCAATATGAAAAAGAGGTCGGTTGGGCTGAGCCCCGGTGGCGTAGTGGTTGAGTGCAGGACAGTGGCCCACTGGCTTGGTGGTTCAAATCCAGCAGCAGCAAGGCTGGGTAGCTCCCACGACCACCAGAGGGCAGTGATGCAACACCCCCCCCCCCAAAAAAAAAGAAGAAAAAGAGGCCTGTTAAGATTAGAAAAAGAGAAAGAGGTCATGAGACTCAAAAAACCAGACTCCCTGCCATCTTATCAAAACAGACTCATTGGGACCTCATAGGGAAGGGTAGAAGAGACTCTGTTTTCAGAGACCCTCACTCTTTATGGAAATAGAAAGCCCTGTTTGTCCTTCTTGGAGCTGGGTGGTGGTTTCGAACTGCCTACCTTGCTGTTAGCAACCCAAGTTGTAACCACTACATCACCAGGACTCCTAGATGATGAAAATCATAACTGTGATTTGCTTTCTATTTCTAGGTGATGGGCAGTGTGCTAGGTGCATGATAATCATTTATACATTGAATGCAACAGTACATTTCATTATCCTCTTAGAATGAGAGATCTGAGTCCGGTTGGAGCCAGGTGAGGGGAGGGTGTTGAGCAACGAACTCTTCCAAGGTCACACAGCGGCTAAGTGGTGGCTTGGAATTTGAAGGCAGACAATCTGACGCCAATGGCCCATATTCTGACCCCTTTTCTTTATGATCATTCAAAATCTCTCAAGCTCGACTTTTCCAGAACATTTGCATGGGTGGCTACCTCTCTGCTTATATGCATAGCTTCCAAAGCATTTTGCAGATTATTTGACAATAAGCACGGTGATTCCGAAGCATCCCCTTCTCCCCAGATCCAGAGCCTAGATCAGGGTGAACATTGAGTGGACGGTTTGAAAAAAAATTTGTTGAATTGAATTGTACAACCCTGAAGTCAACTTGGATAAACATATCTCCTGGTTGGCAAATCTAACTCAAATGGTAGGGATTACATTAGAAATAAGACAATCAAAACCTGAAGTCGTTCAGCTTGATGATTTGAAAGGTGCCTGTTCCTGCAGCACACCATCCGTGTGCAGCTGCTTTATAAAAAGCCCAGGGTGGTTGGAGCATGCAAGTCACAGACTCGGCTCTCTGGGAAATTACAGTCCTGCCAGTGACTACGATTTACCTGAAGGCCATAAAGTGACACCTGAAGACACTAAAGTGAGCTGTATGGAGAATAATTGCAACCCAAGTCCTGGGAAGGAGAATTGCTGCACAAAACCAGTTGTGCTCTGATAAATGTTTAACTAATGGCTATTCAGTGAGGGTCTGGGTTGCGGAAATAAAGCCCCGATTTGTTGTGCTTGCCAATTTCCATGGTGTCAATACTTAGGCCAGGGTTCAATTTCAAACCGTCAATCAATGCGATGTCATTGATGTTGGAAGTTGTTGCTGTGGTTGGCTCTCTTCGGGCTTCCAACCGCTGGCAGCCCCATGCAAAACACGACAAAGCACCGTGCCAGTCCTGTCCTGATCCACCCGGTTTCTATGGACTGATTTTCATCAGGACATTGCCAGACCTTTCTTCCTAGTGTGCCGCGGTCGAGACGTCCCACCAAAACCTGTCTATTAGCCTGGTCACTTCCAAGCAAACCTCCACTGCCAGCTCCACTCTGTCACTGAATCAGCCCTGCAGAGTGGGTACAGAATTGTCCAATTGGCCCTTGAGAGCTGAGGCTCCAGTGGCCCCTGACATACAATACACGATAGGCATTTCCCTCCCTTTCCATTGAGATACAAATCAGACACTGACAACAAGAGGACTGTAAGTGAGCTCTCAATAAGAACCATTCTGGCGTGGAGGAAGGACTATTAGACACTCAGGGTAAACATGGAATGTCTTCTGTGAGCAGAGATTTTTTTAAAGGCAGAGAGAGAGAGAGAGAGAGAGAGAGAGAAGAGAAGAGAAAAGAAGAGAGAGAGCAAAAGAGAACCAAGTTTATCTGTCTGGGCTAGTTTATATTCAGGCCTGCCTGTGGTGAAAGGATGGGCCACAGGGCTTCTAACTGCCATCCTCTGCCTCAGGATTCGGTGATAAAAGCCCACTTTGCTACAAGCTTTCTTCCGCCACTAGAGACTTGTCAGGCTTTCTGTGGACCAGAGTCAACAGTACCGGGACCCCTAGTAAAACACCATCAGCAAGCATGCTCTGCAAAGTTGCTGACCCAGTTTTGAACAGGTTAATTGTGGCCAGTGGGATGCTTAGCTGCCAGGGGGATTTCTAAGACACTGGAGTCGACAGCCGTGGAGGAGACAGACATGTCAATGACTGTGTCCCTGCTCCTAGGTATGGCAAGTTAGCCTGCATGTGCTGGGGCCCTCTCCAAGGGTGCTCAGGGTCTGAGCCCCTCCCTTCCCTGCCCCGCCACAGACCCTGGCTCACCCTGTCGGGCACAGCTGACCCAGCCCAGCCAATCCCACTGGCTCAGCAACTTCTTTGCCTGGCCTACTACATATTCATTATCCTCTGGGCAGACAGTTGTGGTCCCTAGCCTCTCCTGGGAGTTAGTAGATAACAATACAGGCCCTGGGGGGTGGGGGTGAGGGGAGCACAGAGAAGGCGAGGTAAGCGGGAGAGTGTGAGTGTGGCTGTTTATTTTCCACCTACAGGGAGCCACAGAGAGAAACTGTCTAACCCCATGTAGAAAATCACTGGCACAACCAAGAGAGACTGGCTGTCAGGGGAGGACATCACCCATTGAGGAGGCCTGTGTACCAGGGACTGGAGGCTCTCACCAGGACGGTCTTCACAGACCCAGGGTCAGTGACTGGTCTTCCATTCCCAGTGCTCAAGTCAACATCTCCAAGATGCAGGAGCAGTCATCCCTACCTAGGTAGCTGTATCTCAGAATCATGGACAAATTTTGCCTGGACATGCATCTCAAAGGCATGGACAGATAAAGCCTCAGGTACACAAGAAAGCCCACCACTGCTGTGAGCCGTTGTCCCATGCACTCTGTAGCAACTATCTCCTAGTCCTGCACCATCTGCCTGACTGGGGCCACTATGGCCCTTAGGGTTTTCACTGGTTGCTTTGTGGAAGTAGATGGCCAGACCTTTCTTCTGAGTCTGTCTTAGGTGGCAAGCTCCACTGTAATCTGTCCAGCAGCTAGGGGAAGGGGTAGGGGTAGAGGTAGGGGATAGGTGTACGGTAAAAGAAAAAGAAAAAGAGAAATCTGTCCAGCAGCACAGCAACAGTCAAGTCTCTCCTGGCAGGTGGATGATGGCTGTGCGTGAGACACCCTGTCTGGTCTCCTGTGTGAAGGGAGAAAGGCCTGCCCCCGAGTCAGCACGGCTTCATAAGGTACAGCAGAGAAACAAAACAGTATGCCCAGCCACGCTTGTGCAATCCCACAGAAGAAAGAAGACTTGCCCCGGGGGGTTTCCCAGGCTGTAAATCTGTGCGGAAGCAGGTTGGCACATCTCGCTCCCTAAGAGCAGCTGGAGGGTGGAGGCTGCTGGCCTCTCAGCAGGTAACCGCCATGCCCGAGGCGCCATGGCAAAGAGCAGAGCCAATATCATCGCAGGATAGAACTGGAGAACTGGATCGTCAGGCCAAACAGCGGCCCAGAGTTTGCTGGCCACTTAGCTAGGAAGACAGAGTTAGGGAGCGAGGACCTGGTCCAGATTGACTGCTTCTACAGGCTCCAGTACACAATTTGCATGGTGACCCACTGGGAGAAGAACCTGTGGCGTAATCCAGCAGCAAAAAGAAAACTAAGCCAGGCAGTCATCTGGCTTTCCCTGGGATAACGCTTCTCTTCTCGGGCAAAGAGCAACCTACCACAGAGCCACTTTGCATTGAGAAGCGCCTCTCCTGGTCTCCCAACACGATCTCTTTCCCCTGAACACTGTGCCTTCCCTAGCTACCTTTGCTCTGCCATTAGCTGTCTATCCCTTCGCCGCTCACTCGCCCATCCATCCATGCTCGTGTCCATCCCGCATCCATAATGTCAGCGCCTTTGAGCTCATGCTGACTCACAGGGACCCTAGAGGGCAAGGGCGAACTGCCCCTGGGATTTTCCAAGTCAGTAACTGTTAACAGGAGTACAATGCCCTGTCTTGTTTCCACGGGGCAACTGGCGGTTTTGAACTGCAGACCCAGTGTATCGCAGTCCGACTCATAACCACTATACCATCAGTGTTTCTTACATCCATTTGTAATAATAGCTCTTGAGTGAATAGTCGCTGGTGCCAAGCACTCTTCTAGGAACAAGAGATGTTTTAATTTAAGTGGTTAAGAGTAGAAACTTTGGAGTCAGGCTAAAGTTCAAGTAAAAGCCCTGCTTGCCTCTTTTTAGCTATGACTTATTTCTTGTCTTAGTTATCTAGTACTATTATAGTAGAAATTGCACAAGTGAGTGGTTTTTTTTTTAATTTTTTTTTTTAGGCATCACTGCCCTCAGGTGGTGGGAGTAGGAGGCCCAGCCTTTGCTCCTATGGAGCCGGACATGCAGGGAACCATGGCCTAGACAAATGGATCCATATTTGGGAGGTGAAAGGGACACAATTCAATCATGACACTTCCTTTAACCTGTTTTTCTACTTTTAAAATAGGAATGATCATACCCTCTATTTGGGGATGTGCTGAATAATAAATATTTTATGCATGTAAAATGGGAGAGTGCTTAGAGACCAACTGTACGTAAATCACTTATTCTAAACAGCTATGAAAAAGAAAACCATTAAATGTGTGCAGACCCAGAACTCAAGGCACCCATAGTGAAACCCCAGAGTCCCGATGTCTGGCAGATGGAAGTCTGTCTCTTGGAGAAGCCAGATCACCGATTTATGCATTTCCTAGCGGACTCCTTTTCTATCCTCCTCCTTACTCCTCTCCCTGTACCCTCCTCCTTGAATGATGGCTTTCAAACAAGCTTGGCTAAATTACATTTCCCTACATGCTTCTGTCTAAGGAGCGCTCCACAGATGTTTTCTTGCAAGACAGGGGGCAGAAAGAAAGCAGTAGCCATTGTGTCTTTGACATTCAGAAGACTGAGGCAAGACCGTATTGACTCATACTTGTCTCCATTTGCTGATTCTTCTCTTCAGACTTGGGCAGCAACTGTGCCCATGTTGTTCCAACTTTCTGTTGGATCTTCCTTTGGTGCCTTGGAGCTCTGGATCAAGCTTGTCTTAAGCTTAAGGAACCAAGGTGCCATGTTTATCTGCAGGGTACCTAGTCTGCTTTCACGTTCTCTGGTCAGTTCATGGTCACGGCTCACAGCTGACCCTTGTTTTCCCCACCCCTCAGCCTTCTCCCCTTCTGGGTTGCCTACTTTGGGAACTTCAAATTCATCATTAGATGAGACAGCAGCCTTTCAAAGACTGTTAATTTAGGTCTCACAATTGTGCAAGATCCAATCCCTGTAATCACTTTATAAACAAGTATTTGTGTGTGCATGTGTACATGGAAACCTACCACCTATACACACACACACACACACACACATCTCATATCCCTCAGTGGTTCTCTTTCTATGGTATAACCTTGACTGACTAGTCTTCATCTTGAAGAATCTTGTTCCTCATGTCCTCTGAGGGTTGGGGAGTACCTCTGGACTGGTTCCTAAGACCCCTTGGGAGGACTTCTCAGAGAGAATCACTGCATAACCTCTTGCATCATCCTCTGCTACTCCACCTGCTGCCATCCTCAATAGTCTGTTCTGTAGCTTGGCATGATCTCTCTGCAGACTCTGGTTCCCTTGGTCTCTGTTTCATCCTTCTAACATTGCATCTCCTGTCTAGGGATTACAATGGCAAATCCTCTTGAAAATGACTAGATGGATACTGATGGATAGATCATTTTATATTGGCAAAAAAAATTAGATCTGAGGCTACAGGGACCATTTGATTTCTTTTGAGAACTCATTCTAAATGTTGGCACCTCCAGAGTTTGGCCCTTCTCTCTATTTACCTTCCTTATTCTCTATTGCTGGACTCATTTACTTTCAGTTCTTGCAAATTCCATCTCCAAGCCTGGGATCTTTCTAGTGTTCCCAGCGAGACCCTCACTTGACTCTCCTGTACAATTTCACTCACCCACAAGTCCATTGATGTTTGTGTCAGCTTTATTTCCATCCTCTTTAAAGTTCAGCTCCTGGTACCATTCACCAGAGCTACCGCCATTTTGATCATTTCGTCTTCATTCATGTCTCTCAACACACATATCCAATCAGCTGCCTGTGCTCCTCCACTGTCACCTGCTTCTTGATCTCTCTTGAGATGGCTCTTCTTCCCTAGCCCCACTCTGGAAACCCTGGTTCAGGTCTTCATTCTATAGCATGGTTCATTACAGTAGCTTTCCAACTGGGGTCCTTCACTCCTGCAGCTCCCAATTCTTGTCCTTCAGATACCCTATTGCAAGATCAATTCAGAAATCTAACTCCTTTTTCTTCCCCCACTGCTAAAAACTTTCAATAACCTCTCCATTTCTTATTAAGCTAAACATGTCTTACCACAGCATTCAAGTCCTTATACAATTTAATCCTTCCAGTCTTGTTTTACATTGCTTCTTATCATGCACCCCAAATTTTCACCCAACTGCACTGTCTGGCATGTCTTCAAATGCCCCGAGTTTCCCCACCTGGGCTCATTCTACTACTGCCACCCTTTCCAGGTGTCCCATCACTCATCTATAAAACCTGACATTTTTCTTTCTTTTTTTAAAATCATTTTATTGGGGGCTCATACAACTCTTACTACAATCCATACATCCATCCCTATAGCAAGCACATTGTATGTTTGTTGCCATCATCATTTTCAAAACATTTTTTTCCTATTTGAGCCTTTGGTATCAGCTTTTCATTTTTCCTCTCTCCCATCCTCCCTCCCTCATGATCCCTTGATAATTTATCTTTTTTTTTCATGTCTTATACTGACTGATGTCTCCCCTCACCTACTTTTTTGTTGTCAATCCCCCTGGGAGGGGGTTATACATAGATCATTGTGATCAGTTTCCCCTTTCCCAACCACCTTACCCTCCTAGAATGGATACTCTCAATATTGGTCCTGAGGGATTTTTCTCTCCTAGATTCACTGTGTTTCCAGCACTTATCTGTACCTGGGTACATCCTCTGGTCTCATCTGATTTGTAATCTAGAATTGGGATCATGACAGTTGGGGGCGGGGGGGAGGGAAAGCATTTAAGAACTAGAGGGAAGTTTTATGTTTCATCAGTGCTCTACTGCACACTGACTGGCTCATCTCCTCCCTGAGACCCTTCTGTAAGGGGATGTGCCATTGCCTACAGATGGGCTTTGGGTTTCCAAGCTGCCTTCCCCCTCATTCACACTGATATGGTTTCTGTGTTTTGCTTTGAGTCTCTGATGCCTGATACCTGATTCTATTAACACCTCATGATCACACAGGCTGGTGTGCTTCCTCCATGTGGGCTTTGTTGTTTCTCAGCTAGATGGCTGCTTGTTTATCTTCAAACCTTTAAGACCCCAGGTGCTGTCTTTTTTTGATAGCCGGGCACCATCAGCATTCTTCACCACATATTCAAAGATGGTTTCAAATGCTTTGTCCTCACAGAAGTCTTTCTTACCTTGCCCCATAACACTTTGTCCTTCTCCACAAATGTCACTCAACTTCAAACTTCCTGATTATTATCTTCCTCCTTTTTTGATCATTCCTTGAGCACCTGAGCATTGACAGTGAGGATGTCTTCATCTCTGTATTCCCACAAAACCCAGCACAGTTGCGTGCACATAAGCACTTGTTAATTCAACCCAGTTCATCCCCCCACAACACTATTCTCACTAACTCTCAATTCATGTGTCAAGGTTGTCAATTTTATTACCTGGAAATCATCTGCATATTCCTGCCTGCTTTGCTCACCATGCTTGATATCTCCGATTTAGAAGGAAGTTAGACTTTAGACTGGCTTTTAAATATCCCCAGCTGATTCTACTACTGCAGTTGATGCCTGTAACATTTATTTATAACTTTGCAAAATTGGCCGGTGGTTAAGATATATAAACCCATAGGGGGCTCGTGCATTTTCAATACATTAAGGTATATTTAAAACATGCTGTGTCTTATCAGGGGCTTTAAAATACACATTACCACAAGAGCTGGAAGGACAGGAGCAAGGTAATTGGCTAATGAGAATTCTGAACAGTGACTGGAAATATGGCAGAACTGCCCTTTGAGAACTGTGCTCGCACCTATTAATGAACTTTATCCACAGCTCTAAAACACAGCCCTGTGTTTCAAACACAACCCAGGAGTCTGTACGGCACAGATGCTGTTGCGTTAATTCACACCTAGTTATGGTGACTGGCACCAGCCTTCAACACTGGTCAGAAGAAAGCTTCGATAAAGCCCTAGGATAATTACCAAGGCTAGATTTATTTTCTACCAGGTGCCAGGTGTTAATATGAAAGGACTTGTTTTCTGACTCCAAGCAGGTACTTGTATGAGGAGGTGGAGGGGCATGTGCATATGTATTTCTTTAGTTTTGCACATGAATTGGGATGTGAGCATATGAATGTATGATATGCAGCTCCAAATCCTGCCATTTAGGAAGGACCTCAGGGTCTTCATATATAAAAGAACAATGCAGGAGTTGTGTGGGGAAACCCAGTGCTTCTCTGGCCTGGGACAGGAGTCTAGATTCCAAATTGAATCTCCTGTGACTCATGGTCCTACCAAAAAAAAAAAACCCTAACCCAAACAAAATCCCAACATGTTACCATTGAGTCAATACCAACTCTTAGATGAGAACGGCCTCTATGGGTCCCCCAGACTGTAAACCAGTAACAAAAGTAGAGAGTTCATCTTTTTCTCCTGCAGAGCGGCTAGTGGTTTCAAACTTATGACCTTAGGGGTAGGAGTCCAATGCTTAAACCACTGCACTCCAGGGATCCTCATGGCCTTCTAGTGAACGTTATTTCAAATCAAGAAGAGTCCAAGGATAAGGCAGCAAAGAATGTTCAGTTGGGATGAGTGGCCCTTGTGTCCCAAGGGGTAACCTTTCTCTTTATAATGGAAGGGAAGAAGGCAGTTTCCCATAGAGCTTTTCAATGGGGGTTACTCAAAGTAGGATTGTCTAGATTGCCAGGCTGAGGTCATCCTATTTCAAACCATTTTTTCATATGACAATCACTTAAGAGAGAGGGAGAGAATAAAAAATCCTCTGCCGTGGGGGGGTGGAGGTAGGAGGGGAGGGTGGGGTTACCTAAGCCATGCTTGAACAATCTAACTAGCACCTTGGTCACGAGAGATTGGATTGAAGTGGGATACTTGGGACAGTTAGCTCAATTGAGTAACCCCTGCCTGCCTCTCACCGCAAGTTAACATATGTTTTCAATAGTTCACTGGGCAGACAGAGCTCCCCACCTGTTCTGCAGTTATCTTACTAATAAGCAACATTTATTCTTTTTCTTCACCTCCTAAATCTAGGCTCCTAATTTTATTGGACTTGCAAAATATTTGCAATCCATTCTGTTCTTTCCAAGTTTGGGTTTAGAACCTGCATCAACCCTAACCTTTCAGTTTATCTCCCTGACCCTCCAGTCTGTGTCCCTCTAGTTTTGCTGTTCTCAGCTTGTGGGTTAAGACCCCATTGGGGGTCAAATGACCCTTTCACAGGGGTCACCCGACTCATAACAGTAGAAAAATTACAGTTACGTAGTAACAATGAAAATAATGTTATGGTTGGGGGTCACCACCACATGAGGAACTGTATGAAAGGGTCATGGCATTAGGAAGGTTGAGAACTAAGAGGTGAGGATGGAAAGACAGAAAGGAGTTAGAACTCAGTCCAGATTGACAAGTAAAAAAGGCTTTATTGGGGCAACGGAAAACTCCTGGGAGGGGAAGGGAGAGCAGAGAAAGGAACTGGAGCATTTTGAGCTCCCAGTCAGTTTTGCAACCCAATGAGTTAGGTTAGGGAAGTAGTGCCTGACTTTGAGGCAGTGGGGCATCTATAGGGCTCAAGTCAAGGAATTATGTGCTGATAAGAGGAAGGGAGGTTTTTAGTGCTGCAGCTGTAGGGGTTGAGTCAGGATGTGGACTCTGAGACATCATCTTGCTTATTGCAAACTTGCTTTCCAGAATGCTGGGGGAAGGGGATGTGTGGACCCTGCCCGGGGAGAGAAGCTCTTTGAAATGCTGGAGGCAGGGATTACAAAATCCAACAAGGCATCCATTTTCCTGAGAGACTGGGGTAAGGGGGCTGTGTGGTCCAGACCAGGCCCAAACAAGAGCCACTGCTCTAGCTTATCCTTCACGTGGACTTGTTAGGTAGCTAGAGACAGAGACAGCGGGGTTGTCCCTCCACATGCCTGAAGGTCCCATAGAGGAGGTTGGAAGAGAATCAGGCAAGCCTTAAGCAGCCATAAAGACTCCTGGGCAGCCGAGCCCCGGTGGCATAGTGGTTGTGCTCAGGACTGCGGCCCACTGGGATGGAGGTTCAATTCCAGCAGCGGCTCCACAGAAGCAAAAGGCTGGGCCTCCTACTCCCACCACCAGAGGGCAGTGAGACCCAAAAAACAAAACAAAAAGACTACTGGACAGGTGCCAATTCAAGCCTGAGCCAGGTGGGCATACACCTGGGCAGTCCAAACCAGGCCCTGGTGAGTTTAATTCAGTCAATGGGGCCAATCAATACTTTCAACCATGTCTCCCAGCCAGTGGCCTCAATAGCTTGATTTTGGGGACCTCTGAACCTAAGCTTTATTTTCTGCCCTTCTGCTCCGGTCCTGTCCCCGCTGACCGTGTTGCGGTCTCTCTCACCTCTGGCTACTTCATGTGAGGGTGCAGTGGGGGTATAGTGGGGAGCCCTGGCAGAGTTTATTCATGGTTGGGCATGCTTCCCTAAAATAGCGGGCACTCTTTGGAGACTGTAAAACCTGAAACGTCTTCTCCTTTATAAAATCCCACTCAGATCACAAACCAAGTGTCGGCATAAATTCTTTCTTGTGCAAAGCCAAGAACTGAGGTATTTCCCACCTGAGAAATCTAACAGACTGAGCATAATTTAATCTAAAATACCTGGTCACATGGGAGCACTACTACTACGAATCATGTGACAATACCCCAATGCTACCACAATAATCTAAAATACCAGACTCCACGATCTGAAAATAAACCTATATCCCCTTCCCCAGATCTCCCTGCATTTGCATCTCCCCATCACAGGTCTTGACTAACTTCACCACGGGTCTTCCTCCCTCCCAATTCGGTCTCCTACCTCAGTACCACTGAACCTGGGCCTTGGCTGAGTCACTGGTAGGTACAAACAGTGATCCTGCTAGAATGTTAGCAGAATGGTTGAAGACTTGAGTCTTCCTGGAGATTCCTTAGAACAACGGTTCTCCACCTTGCAGACAGTTCCTCGTATGGTGATGACCCTCCCAACCATGACATTATTTTCGTTGCTACTTCACTGTCATTTTGCTGCTGTGAATCGGACAACACCTGTGAAAGGGCCATTCAACCCCCGAAGGGGTCGCAACCCACAGGTTGAGAACCACTGCCTTAGGAGAAAGGCTTGGTGATCTACTTCCTGAAAATCAGCCACTGAGAACCCTTCAAGCACAGTTCTCCTCTGACACTGTTGGGGTCTCTGTGAGTTGGAATGAACTTGACAGTGACTGGCATTTGGGGTCTTATTTTCTAAGTGGTCTGGCAATTTCAGCAGACACTGTGCTCATTTTTCATGCTGCTGCGTTTCCACATCTCTGATTAACTCCATCTTGGACTTTGAGACTCCACTTGGTTATCATCTCCATGGAGTCTGGTCTGCTACTGCTACCATACAAGGATTACTTCGGGGCTACCCACACCTGGCCATATCTCTTACTACTACTCTGAATACATTAAAATATAAAGATTATTTTATTCTTGCCTGAGCCAATAATCTGTCTTCTGTAATTTGGGATTAAGGGGCAATGTACATTTTTTCTCTTTTGCATCCCCAACTTCTATTTTTGAAGGAATGTGCACGAGGGTTAATAAATAATGTGTGCACTTGTCAGAAATGGTACTAGATGTACAAGAAGGAAGAGGGGGAAGCTGTCAAAGACTCAAAATTTTTGAGGCACTTGAGTTCCTTAAATCTTGGAACTAACGTTCAATGGTAAACTTGGAACGTGAGGGTTCTGATCATCTAAACATTACTCAGCTCAGCTTGAAGTTCATCAGAGATACTCCTTCTATGCTTGATGGTGGTCAATCTAAGAAGACAATTGACTGTCTACCTTGTGACTCACGGATCCATGCAGAGAGGTGAACACAGGAGCGGCGTGACCCAGGTTCAATGACTACTTCTGCCACATGTCCCTCGGCAAGTTCTGTAGCCCCTCTGCATCTCAATGACCTCATTTCAAAATGGGGCGATGATTCCTACCAGGCAGTGTTGCTGTGAGAGTTGAGTTGTGGGGTGCCAAGCTCTTAGAAAAGTGCTTGGCGCTCAATAAATACTCAATAGAGAGCAAGACTAGTTGCAAGTGTGGCAGCAATTATAAAAATCACCAACTCAGCCCCCAGTTAGGAACCTACTCTTAGAAAAGGATTTCTCCACCTCTGCACTATAGACATTTTAGGCTGGATTATTCTTTGCTGAAGAGGTTGACTTGTGTATTGTAGAGTGTTTAGCAGCATCTCTGCCTCTATTCACATCGTGGGAAACATTCACATACACACATATACACACACACACACACACACACACTGCTGACAACAAAACTGTCTCCAGGCATTGCTAACCATGTTCTAAGGAGCAAAATCACCTTCTGTTGTGAACCAGAGCTTTAGAAAAGCAGGTAGCCTCTTGCTGCTTTGGCCACCTCATCTGTAAAATAGGGATGGCGGCTCATTTTCCTAACCCTTGGAACTGTTATTTGGATCAGATGTGTTAATGGATGAATATTGTTTTGAAAACCTCAAAGTGTTTTTCAAGTACGAAGTAACTGCTTTGGGCAGACTTCAGCAACCTTAATATGTTACAGAAAACACGATATATCACCTTTGACTTGCACACCTCCCCCGCCCCCCCACTCAAATTTCCCAGGAAACTCTGGGTCACTCAAGCTCACCAATGAACCCATAGCAAAAGATCACTCCACCAGCATCTTTGTTGGATTGGCTGCCACAATGGTGGTCACAGTTAAAGATCAGTCCGGCGTGGTCTCATGAGCATGAGATTGCATAGGTAACCACTCAAGGCTACACCATAAGCCAAAAAAACCAAGCTCACTGCCAACAAGTTGAGGGAACTCAGCAACCCTTTAGGACAGGAAAGAACAGTCCTTGTGAATTTTCAAGACCGTAATCCTTTACAGGAGTAGAAAGCCCCATCTTTTTTTCTGAGGAGCAGCTGGCGATTTTGAACTGCTAACCTTTCAATTAGTTATCAGCACAACTCATCATCACTACTCCACCAGGGGGCTACAACGTCTAGGCATCTTCCCAAAAGCACAGGCATCTGTTGTTCCGGGTAGATTTTGGAGGCCTGGGAATTTCTTCTTGCACTGCAGGCAGGTTTCCATATCCAGTCCTGCTGTTGCTACTGCAAAATGTGCACTGAGGATAAAAATAAGTCAAGTAGTGACTTTAACCACAACTTAATTAAGATCACATTACAGGAGCCACAGCATCCGAAACTTTACAGGATGTCTCAAGGATCTGGTAGGCCCCATGCTCAAGTTCTATTGCCATGGCCAGGGTGTCTAGGTTAACACCAGCGCTGTGGTTGGCTGCTGTCAAGTTGGCCCCAACCCCATGGACAATGGGACTGGACCGTCATGGTTGCAGTCCACGGCGTTTTCATTGAGCTGGTTTCTCAGATTGATGGCCAGACTTTTCTTCCTTAACATCAGTGGATTCTTTGTCCAGATAGAAGTTCTTGAGCCCTGCATGTGATAGGGAAAGAATGTGCTAATGGCCTGGCACCCATGGCACAAAATAGAATCTATCCTGAATCTCCTCTTTTCCTGGAAATTATCAACAGGAAGGGACAGAGACTCTGAGGCAGGTACTCCTGAGCGATGAATGCCACTTCCTAAACCACCATTGGAAGGGTCATGACCCTGCTTGTGTTGCGTTTCTGTTTATTCTTTGGTATTCAGTCACAGTTCCCAGGAGAGGTGACTGCCCTGTCCCCAGACACCCAGCATCTTCAGGACACTTCCATAACTCATCTCACGGGTGTGTTCCTCTTCCATGCTTTCCTTGTTCTTCCAGACAAGGTTTTTTTTTTCTTTCTTAAATCATTATATTGAGGATTCTTATAGCTTTTATCACAATCCATACACACATCCATTGTGTCAAGCTCATTTGTATCTTTGTTGCCATCAGCATTTTCAAAACATTTTCTCTCTGAGTCCTTGATATTAACTCAGCTCTTCCCCCCTTACTCCCCCACTCCCTTCCTCACTAACTCTTGATAATTTATTATTAGTTTTTCATGTCTTACACTTACCAATGTCTCCCTTCACCCACTTTTCTGTTGTCCATCCTCCAGGAAGAGGAATTAAAGTGACGAGATTTTAAGGAGGACACCATTGACCAGGGGGAGAGGGGGGTTCTTAATTAAAAATTTGGTCTATATAAAGCAACAAAAGTGTTCATAAAATGCAAACATAGTATTATAATATATTTATTTAATTTTAAAATGCTGTGGTACACGTGACGAATTGTTAAAAAGTGGCATGTTTTGTCACCTTACCTTAGAGCCCACCCTGTCCACCTCTCTCATCACAAACTAGAAAACTGAGTTCCAGAGAGAGAGAGAAATAGATCAATAATGGCAATAGTGATACCAGGAGGATAATGGAAAGGTGGGGGGTGGGGGAGGGGGAACCAATCACAATGATCTACAGATCATAAATCTGACCTGGATTTCCTGTGTTTCCAGCTTTCATCTGTACCAGTGTACATGCTCTAGTCTAGCTGGACTTGTAAGGTAGAATTGGATTCATGATCGTGGGGAGGGGGCATTAAAGAACTAAAGGAAAGATGTATGTTTCTTAGGTGCTATACTACACACCCCGACTGGCTCTTCTCTTCCTCACAATCATAAGGAGTTGGAAACAACCCAAATTCCCATCAATGGACAAATGGATTTAAAAACTGTGGTACATCCATACAATGGAGAACTACACATCTCTAAAAAGCAGGGATGATTGCATGACTCACATAGCCGCACTGGGAAGAACTGGAGGAAATGATGCTAGGTGACGTAAGCCAAGCACACAAGGACAAGTCCAACCTGAGTCCACTGAGGTAAGCTTAAAAATGCAAAGGTGGCATAGGGGAAAAGCTACTGTTTCCATATATTCCTTGGGTGAGGTCCAGGTACAATGACAGGGGTCAGACCAATCCAGGCATACAAATGGTAGCCAACTAAAGAGGAGGGGAAAAGAGAGAAAGAATAAAAAAGACATGAGGGGGTGGTGGTGGGGAGAACCGGGCACTAACTCACCGAAGAGGAGGTGTGGTTTATATCTCCACAGGAGAGGGAGAGAGGGACCAGACTTCACCCTGGTGCCTCAAGACATGAATACAGGAAGACTTTTCAAAGGACTATTCAATAAATATTTAGACAGTCCCTAATTTCACATCATACAGAAACTGGTGTCTCTGTTGCTGTTTTCTCAAACAACAACAACAACAACAAAAAACCCTGGACTCGTAAACGTTAGCCCAGTCCCTCTATAAATATCTTCTTATAAAGGAGTTTGAAGTAGGGTCAACTTGTATCAAGACATTACAAAAAGATACAAGAAAACATGCCAGATACTCCCGGGACCATGCTTTTCATTTATATTTGCCAAATGGAAAGTTAAAAAAAAGGAATCATGCAGATGATTCTACCCATGATAAAAACCAGTCACCTGGCTTCCTTTCTCCTAAAGTAGACTTAGAAGTGGTTCCCATAATGCCTCCCTCACCCAAGGAACCCCTTGGTAAAGCGGTGGGGCAATCGATTCACTGATGTCACTCCTCACCTGCAGAGATGGCACCATCAGAACTGAAGAAAGCACAAACACACAGTCTTCCTGGGACCTCAGTTTCCCTGCCTGTAAAGTAAGGAGAAGAACCTCCAGGCTGTCATTAGCCTGAAAGGCAGAAGGAAGATGGCCCAATTAAATAGAACCAGGGAAATGTCTGCAATAAAAGCAAGACCAGCTGGGCTATAACAGTGTTTTGGAGGGTCTCTGGTTGCAGATGCAAAGACAAAAAATGCAAGGTCAGGAACTGACGTCGGCAACAACTCCAGGTAGCTCAGCTTGATAATGAGAGACGCCTTTGGCCGGCAGCAGAAGCCCACCAGCCAGAGGCTGGGAATGCTGCAATGCACCCGCAGATGTTTTCCCGTGGCTATAACGGGGGTACAGTCTGGCCTCCCTGCTCGGCGCAGCAGCATCCATTAGAAAACAGACAAGGCACAGTAAGTACCACCGAGCTCCTCCATTAATTGCTAAGTAAGGGTGGGGGGCGGGGAAAAAGAAGAATAAAGTGCTTTTACCTGCTCGGCTGGATAATTAAAAGCTGCCTGAAGCACTGCTAACCTTTTTCATTATGGCAGTGTTCATTATAAAGCCAGAAAGAATTAACTACACTGCATTATCAGATATCGAAAAATATTAATAGCAAAAGTGAGAAAGGGAAAGGAGGAATTTTGGGGCGAGTTAATTAAACCACACGTCCTCAATGACTTATTAAGTGACTGGTCGAGCTTCCTGGAGCTCTGTGCATCCCAGAGAGCAGGCGGTGGGCTTCTGCTCCTCCGGAAATGAGTTTCCAGTAGAGGGACCTGTGTTCCTGTTCTCCTCCATTGCACAGTTTTCCCCTCTCTTGCCTTCTTTCCAAATGGTGTGAAGTAAGTCAAGTCCTGGCTTGGAAGCATCCGGGAGTCAACAGACACAGAAACTCACTGAGAACTCTGCAGGGTCACTCTGGCGGGACTTCTTGTGAAGTCAGCCCACTACATCGTGCATTGCAGAAGCCTCTCCGGGCTTCTTTACCTGGACAGGTGAGAACATCTTCTAATGAGGTCCTTTCGTTCTGCCGGTGAAGGAGTTCAAGATGGGTCGGTCTCCCCTCCCAAGGTACGGTGCTACTGTCTAGTTCAGGGCAATGAGTCCAACTGTGCCCTAGGGGGCTTCACCAGCTGCGGGAGTTAGCTCACTATTGACTCTCCATCTTCAGAAATTAGAACAGCTGAGAGTTGCACAGAGCAGATCATGCCCAGGGCCCTGCTGCTGCTGCAGGAAGATGTGCCAAGCAAGTCCTGTTGTGCTTGCAAATCTCCGGTGAGTTGAGATGACATCCTTGGCATTACTTCGAAATGCTTAGCACAAAGATGTCATATTTACCAGCACCGCCCTACTGTTGACTTGAGCTCTGTGCTTGGCCTCAGCTGACACCAGGGATCCGGGTGAGTGGGAGGCTAGTGTTGTGGGGGGAAAGAGCATTCTTTGGTGGGAGAGAGATGCAGGGAGAGAATAATAGCATTTTCATTTAGCAAAAAGCAAAAATTGATGACAGAGAAAATGTGGTATTGATTTCTTTTTCTTCTTCCTGCTGGCACTGGAACTTCTAATGAAGTCATAGAGCCAGGGAGGCACCAACTGTGATTGGTTGAGCCATGGCCTAATCTCTCCTTTTTTTTCTAATCTCTTTTTAAGAGCTCATCTGCATGATTGGTGGTGACATGCAGGGTTTCTCTTTGGCTAGAGTGAGGTAACCAGTTTCCCAGCATGCCATCCTGAACGTCACACATGGTTCTGGAGAGCGCCCCTTTGGCACTTGTCACTGGGCTTCTTCTTCCCGGGTCCAGGCCCAAGTCATCATTGTGCTCAGACACTAACCATTTTCTGAGTGGGGTTGTTTCCTTAAGGAGGCACCATCTAGGAATTGAATGTGAGTGAGAGTTTATCAAGCCGCCACCTACATTCAGTTAGTGGGGTCAAGATAGTTTGGAGTGATATGTGAAAAAAATGGTTGTAGCAAATGGAGTAAGGTTAGCTGTATGAAGTCATTTAAAAGGGCCCCACGTCCGAGCCTGCTCCTTGTCATTGCAAAGAGCAGTGTTTGCACTCTGTCAAAATAGACTCATTGTCATTGATGACTCGTAGCCATGATGGAGAGTTTCTGAGGCTGTAGCCATTGATGGCAAATGAAAGCCAGTCTTTCTTCCTGAGAGCTGATAGCGGTTTACAACAGCTGACCGGGTGGATTGCAGCCCGAGGCTCCCCGTTCACATTAACTCACTGCTTCCATGGTGCAGCCAATGGGGACTCCCTAGTCACCACAACAGGGTCTTCTCCTTGTTGAGCAAGGTCTGCGTACCGAGCATTTGGAGCCATGCCTGGCACTGAGTAAGCATTCAATAAGTGGTATTGATTCTTTAGCATTCTGCAACTTTATCTGGAGCTTCTCAAGTGTTTTCAATTTCTTGAGATACCCTGGAAGGAGAAATCTAGAGATAACATCGAGGGGGGTGTGAACCTCAAGTGTTAAATAACTCTGTAGAAAATGATCATCACATTGAGCAACAAAGTGGTGCTTCCAGTACTTGGCAAAATTCTCAAACTTCTGATTTTTCAATAGATCCATCTGTGGAGGGAAGGAGAACTGAGAATCAGTATCTCAGGCACTTTCTGGCTATTACATCAGGGCCAGAGTGCACAGCCAATCACTGTCATGATGTGAGCCTCTCTCTAGCTGTGTTACCTCTTTCTGAGGCATGCCCATTAAAAGAATGGGCCCTCATGATCACACAGGCTGGTGTGCTTCTTCCATGTGGGATTTGTTGCTTCTCGGCTAGATGGCCACTTGTTTATCTTCAAGCCTTTAAGACCCCAGACCCTATATCTTTCGATAGCCAGGCACCATCAGCTTTCTTCACCACATTTGCTTGTGCACCCCCTTTGTCTTCAGTGATCATGGTGGGAAGGTGAGTATCATGGAATGCCAGTTTAATAGAACAAAGTGTTCTTGTGTTGAGGGAGTACTTAAGTAGATGCCCAATGTCCATCTGCTTCCCGAATACGAAATATAGATAGATATAGATAGATATACACACAGAGACCTATTTCTCCATGATGGGATCAGGTATCGGACATCAAAGACTCAGAGCAAAAAATCATAATGTGAATGGGGGAGGGGTGCAGAGTGGAAATCTAAAGCCAATCTGTAGGTCATGGGGCATCCCCTCATAGAACGGTCGTGGAGAGAGGACAGACCAGTCAGGGTGCAGTATATCACTGATGAAACATACCGCTTTCCTCTGGTTCTTTAATGCTTCCTCCCCCTCCCACTATCATGACCTTAATTCTATTTTTTTTCATGACCCTAATTCTACCTTATGTATCTGGCTAGACCCAGAGCATGTGCATGGGTACAAATAAGAGCTGGAAACAAAGGGAATACAGGACAGATAAACTTCTCAGGGCCAATATGGAGAGCATCCATGTCAGCAGGTGAAGGGAAAGGTCAGGAAAGAAAGGGGGAACTAATCACAATGAACTATCTTTAACCCCCCCTTACCAAGAGTATGGACAACAAACAAGGGTGTAAAGGAAGACATCAGACATGACAAAATAACAATAATTTATAATTATCAAGGGTTCATGAAGGAGGGAGGGGAAAGAGGAGAAGCTGATACTAAGAACTCAAATAGAAAATGTTTTGAAAATGATGACAGCAGATTTATAAATGTGCTTGACACAATGGATTGATGTATGGATTGGGATATGAATTATATACACCCCCAGTAAAATGATTTTTAAAAAAGAATGGACCTTTTGCCCCAGGTCTCAGTTTAGGATTAAATAAGAAATCTTTTGGCATTTGATGACAAGGAACTTGAAGAGAAGTAGAAAACGTGCTGCCCGCGACCCTTCCTTGCCCCGGACCCAACTTCCAAAGCATATTCCTCTCTCTTTATCTTGGCTCACTTCCCACCAACACCTCATTCTCCCTGAATTCTTCTTTCAAGTACCATCTTCCAAGTCCTCATTCAAGGTCCATCACCCAATAAAGTCTTCTGATGGTGGTCTTAAGGTCTTAAGGTCTACCGTGTTTATCTGAGCTCTCAGATCTGCCATGCTGGACTGTTCATGATATCATTTATCCAAAAGGGTTTGGCAGCATTATGATGTAGCAGTCTCTTCTCTGCTCTGTTGGACTCTGTGTTCGTCATGAAAATGTGCCACTCTGGTTAGATCTACTGAGTTTCCACTGCCTCTAGCTTATGTCTATAGTACAGGACAGGCCTCTTAGTGTTTTAAGGAGCTCTCTGTGGTATTGCCCATTCCATTTGTAAGTACCTGGAAGGGAAGCACCATTTATTCATTATATATTTATCATACCTGGAACAAAGGTATGCATTATATATTTGTAGGGTCAACTGTAATTTAATCAATTTGCACTTGCTTTTCCTGCCCTAGGGCCTTTTTTGATACTGGCTAGTGTAAGGGCAGTCAACGACTACCTGAGGTGGAATCCAAATTAGTACCCTCAGCCTGGCATCCTCCTCAGCCTCTTCACATGGGACAAAAGGTCCACGGGGGTACATTGAAGAAGCATGCAGCTGCTTTGGTTTTTGAGTTTAGGTTTTGCTTTTGCTAAATCTTTGAGGCCCCAAGCAACAACCTTCAAAGCTCAGTACATCCCATTTCATTTTACGTCTGCACATTTATAGACCTCTGTATTCCAGATGACAAAACTCTCTAGAAAGAATGCATACACACATTTGTATGTGGATATATTCTATTTATAAGGTTACCAGTTTTCTATTTATAAGGGAATTTTTTTCAAATACTTCATAATCCCGTGGAACATAGGAATAACCTGTGGATGACACCTCTGAACAAAAGGAGACAAAACTGTAAGAGCTTACATTGTGAAATTCTGGTTTGTAGAAGGCTATGGAGGACTGTGGAAGCCCAAGATACATTTGCAAGCTCTACATGAGAAATAAGCCTCCAGCGATTTCCTTCTTTCCACAATCGAGGGATGAGAATAAACTGATTATCAAACAGAGCATTGAAGAGATGACTACAGGAGATCAAAAGGATACACCTGATGTGAAGGTTTAAAAATTTGTCATTTGATCCCCTCTCTGATACACTTTGGGTCTCATCTGGTTTCCAATACATTTTGTGTTTGTTTTTTGTTTGTTTCATAGTGGGATTGATCTCTGGTGCATGTTGTCGTGTGGGTAGCTCTCTTGAATTGTTCTTACATGGTTTTCTGCATATGAAGCCCAGGATTGATGACCCTACTGAGACAACAAGTCGAATAAAGGTCCCTGGGCACACAAGGGAATAGGGGAGGGATAAAAGGAGCTGATATCAAGGAGTTCAAGCAGGAAGAAAATGTTTTCAAACAGATCGTAGTAGCAATTGTACAATACTGCTTGATGTGATTCAACTATGGAATGGGATGATATCTGTAAGAGCTCCCAATAAAATGGTTTTAGGAAATATATTTTACATAAAAAAATAAATACCACATCCCTAATTAGGGACTTTGAACAAGTCATTAACCTGTCTCAAACTCACATCTATTTATGGGGTTCAATCATATCATCCTTAAGTTCCCTTCCTGCTATATCTTTGAAGGGGCTTTCAAAAGCTCATGGGAAAATGACAATATCTGTTCATGTCTTTCCCCATGCAATTTCTAAAGGTCCTTCATACATTTAGTATCCCAGGTCACCGAATGCTATACATGGTGATGAGACCCAATTATGGCCATAGAAGTCACTCTGCTAAAGGATTTGGGGGCACTTTCCATCTGATACGGGTTATGAAGCCAGCTTCCCTTCCTTCTTTATCTTTATGGGAAGTTGCTAACCATCTCATAATAATAAAGCAGTAAGATGGGGACAGAAGCCAACATACTAACGATGGTAGGGGATGCGTGTTTTCTGTGACAGCAGAGAGCTGTGGGGCTTCTTACTTAAGGAATTATTCATGCCCTCATAAGTTTGAGCTACTTATTAAGCAGAGGTTTGTTAATTGAAGTATCAAGCATCCCTGGCACCTTGTATGTTTCTAGTTAAGTGAGTGCATCAGATAAATTACTTCAATCCTTTGAATCCCTTCCATAAAGCTAGCCCCCAACCTGATCAAACTCATAAGAACACACACACACACACACACACACATACACACACACTGCAGAGTGCTTTATATTTGAGAAGCTCCTATGTGCATTATCATATTTGATGTTTCTGCCAATCCTGTGAGGAATATACTATAATCCTCCCTGTTTTATACACAAGAACGCTTAAAGCAAGTTCCTATAATCTCCCTTACTCCAAATAAAACTTCTTCTTCATCCGACTGTCATGACCTCGGTCAAAGTTTCCACTCCACATCTTCACCAAAGGAAGATGCTTGTCCTTTCACTCCATTGTCCTGGGCCATAGGCATAGAGTGAAGCTTGAAGAAAAATCTGGGACCCTTAACCCATGGCTGTCATCTTGCCCCTAATGTGGAGTCGAATTGTTCTATCGGGTTTCTTTACAGAAACAGACTGTTTCTTCATTTTCCCTTGGAACAGCTGGTAGGTTTGAACCACCAAACTTCCCAATTCCAAGGTCCCTAATATCCCGTAAATATGCCACAAAGGTGCTTCTCCTGTCCTTTAGGGTTCAGTAACCTTCTGTGGGAAGAGAGGGCCCAGAGCACAAGTAATTAATAGGTGATCATGGAGCTGGACAAATGCAGACTGACAGCAAGTTTGCCTTTCTTAAAGCCTGCACCTTGGCTAACATTAGTTTTACAGCTAAACTCGGGGCTTGTTGACATGTTATTCCCTTTCATTAATAAATAACTGCCCAAAACAATTACGCTTCAGGAAACTAACCTTATTTTTCTCTTACCTTCTGAAAGGTACCAAAAATTAAAAGCAAAGTTGTTTAAATCAACAGGAGTGCTTCTGGGCAGATGGTCCTAAGTATAATCTGTCTAATGGGAAAGAGCTTCTGGTGGGAGGGCATCCCTTGGACAGTCCGCAGTGTAGCAGCACTGGGAGACCTGCCACAGAGCCAGGACAGAACACCTCTGAACCCCATAAAGCCCTAACCCTTGAGCACCTCACGATCCTGCCACCGTAGGGATATGCCACTCCTGGAACTGCAGAATCCTGGCAATCTCTCTCTTAAATTTTTGAATTAATATCATTATCAGCTGCCTCCTACCTAGGGTGAGGTCATGTATGAAAGAAGGAAATGTCCGGATACATATCTTGGATCCATTGCTTATCAGACTTTTGTAGCCCATAAGGTTTTCATTGACTAAGTTTGGGAAACAAATTCCTAATTCATCTTAGTTGACAAGCATCTCTGAAACATCTTCAGCAGCAGAGCAACAAGCAAACCTCCACTCACAGGTGATGACTGTGCAGGAAATGCATTGAGTGGGAATCAAATCCAGGTATTCCACGTGTTCAGGCAAGAATTCTACAATGAAGCCACTAATACTCTGTCATGAAATGATCCCAGGCTTTACAGTTAAAGCAGCTCCCAATTATCGTCTAGACACTGCCACTTAGGAACTATCTATTTTGCATACCTATTTAAACCTTCTGTATTATTTATCTGTTGTACATAAAAAATATTCCAAACATAGCAGCTTAGCAGACATCTTTATCTAATCACTTCTGTGCATATGGGTGTCCTGGCACTTCTTAGTTGGTACCTCTGCTCAGGGTCTCAAAAGGCTACAATTAAGGCATTGCAGGTCCAGGGTCATCTCAAGACTGCATGCACTTGAAGAGGACCTGCTTTCACAGTGCACTCCCATGATTGGTGCCAGGATTCAGTTCCTGCCACACAAGAGGACAGAGGAACTCTGCTTCTCCCTGGCTGTAGGAGTCCTTCTTCTAGTCTATACCCTGCAGGACTGCCTTCCACATGGCAACAGGCTTCCACTATGAGGGACCAATGAGAACAAAAGGAAACCTCAGCTTTTTTGTAACCTAATATCAGAAATGAGACCTCCTCACTTTTCTGTACACTAGGAGTGAGTCACTATGTCCAGCCCACACTCTAGGTGAGGGGACTTCACAAAGATATGTATGTATACCAGGATACCAGGTATTAGGAGTCATCTTAGCAGCCACCTTTCACTCCTTCTGAACCTGAAGTCTTTCATCAATACACTTCAAAATAAAGATTATAGCAGCCTCCATGTAGATTATACTGTAGAGAACTATAAATTAGTCCTTGGAAGGCTGCATGGCACAAAGTAGGTGTCAGGCTGGATTCTCTAGAGAAGTAAAACCAGTGACACCTATCTGTGTGTGTATTTAGAAGGAGATTTACATCAAGCAATGGCTCACCAATTTGTAAAAGTGAGTAAATCCAGTCCAGTTCAAGTCCCTGGGTCAGATGTAAGTGGAGGCTTCTCCTGACTTAGTAGTGATGAACCAGAAGCAGTAAGATCAACCAGGAAGACTGCAAGCTGAATGAACCCAAGATCGGCCAATGATCTTGTCACCAAGTCCATTGATGGCTTCTGAGACCAGCACTTGATACAGCAGGAGGTTATCCAGTAGTGGAAGTCAGCTAGCTTCCCAACACTGTCAATTTGTATGACGAGTCAGCCACACTCTGAATGCAACCTCCCTCAACTCTATCAAGGCTATGAGCAGATTGAGGAGTTCTGTCCTCCCCATACCACCACTCATCTTTCATTTTGTCATGCAGTTAGTGGTTTTTGTGTTGCTGTGATGCTGGAAGCTATGTCACTGGTATTTTAAAAAGCAACAGGATGACCCAACCCGAACACATTTCACTGGGGGTTTCCAGACTAAGAACGGAATAACTGAAGGAATCAGCTATCCACTTCAGAGAAATTCGCCACTGAAAACCCAACGAATAGCACTGAAACATAGTTAGTTCCTGCAAACAATGAATAGAAGCGGAACATTGTCAGGTACAGTGTCAGAAGAGGCGGCAAGGAAGAGCTGCCCCCTCAAAGCAGAGTCAACCATAAAGACATGCTTAGAGTAAAGCCTTCAGGACCTGCATGTGCTGATGGAGCATGACTCAAAATAAGAAGAAACAGCTGCAGACATCAAGTAATAAATGGAACTTGAAAAGTATGCTATATGAATCTAGGAAAATTAGAAGTCACTGAAAAGGACATGGATCACTGAAATGGACTGGTATGTGCCATTTTGAATTAGAAAATCTTGTAGCTTACTATACGGGGAATGACACAATCAACAGAAATCACTTTGCATTCATAGTCAAAAGAGATTTTTCAAGATCTATCTTTAAATGCAATGCTGTCTGTGATAATATACTATCTATGTGCATAGAAGGAAATACAATCAATGGACTTATTATTCAAAATAATTCACCAACTGCGAAAGCCAGTGAGGAAGGAATCGAAGAATTCTACCAACTTCTTTAGTCTGAAATTGATCAAGCTTGCGATCAAGATGTATTGATAATTTTTGGTAATTTGAATGCAAAGCTTGGAAATAAAGAGGAAAGAACAGTAACTGGAAAATGTCTTGATGATTGAAACAAAGCTGAAAATTCCATGATAAAGCTGAGCAAGACCAATGCCTTCTTTTGTCAACAACAAAAAAGATTCCTGTGGATTTCCCCAGATGGACTACACAGTAATCAAACTGACTACATTTTTGGGAAGAGAAGCTCTGTGGAATAAATATTTAATTGCTCATATGTAAGTTCAGGTCAAAGCTGAAGAAAATTAAAATGAGAGCACACGCACCAAAATACAACCTTTAGTCTTTCCCACCTGGATTTCAAGGACCGCCCAAGGACCCATTTGACACACTCAAGCCTAATGACAGAAGACTGGTTGAGTTGTGGGAGGACATCAAGAACATCATGCCTGAGAAAGCAAATGGTCACTACAAAGACAAGGATAAAAAGAAAAGATCAAAGAGAATGTCAGAAGAGACTCTGAAACTTGCTAATTGTAGAGTAGTTACGGTGAATGGAAGAAATGAGGAAGTCAAAAAGCTGAATAGAAAATTTCAAAGGGCAGCTCGAGAATACAAAGTGAAATATTATAATAAAATGTGCAATAACTTATAATTAGAAAGCCAAAAAGAAAGAACACACGCAGCATAACCTAAACTGAAAGAACACTAGAAAAATTCAAGCTTTGACTTGCAATATTGAAAGATTCTATAGATAAAATTCTGAATGATGCAGGAAGCATCAAAAGAAGATGGAAAGAAAGAGCCACTGTACCAAAAAGACTAATCAACATTTCAGTAGGTAGCAAGAACCAGTACTACTGAATGAAGAAGTTCAACCTACACTGAAAGCATGAGCCAAAAACAAGGCACCAGGAATTGATGGAGTATCAACTAAATAAAATGTTTCAACAATTTGATGAAACACTAGAAATTTCGAAGACAGCCACTTGGTCAACGGATTGGATGAGATCCAAATTTGTATCCATTCCATCCCCTGGAATGCTCAAATAATAAAACAATATCATTGATTTCCCATGGCAGGAAAATTTTGCTGCAGATCATCTAAGAATGGTTGCAGCAGTACACTGACAGGGAGCTGCTAGAGTTTCAGGCCGAATTCAAAAGAGGATGTAGAACAAGGGATATTCATGCTGATGTCAGATGGATCTTGGCTGAAAGCAGATAATACTAGATAGATGTTTGCTTGTGTTTTATTGACGATGCTAAGGCATTGGACTGTGTGGAACATAACTATGGATAGCCTTGGGAAGAAGGAGAAGTCCAGAACACTTCATTATGCTCATGCAGAGTCTGTACATGGATCGGGGGGAAGATGCACCAACAGAACAAGGGACTGATGCAGGTTTCAAAATCAGGAAAGACAATACCTCTCACTACCCTCATTCAATCTGTATGCTGAGAAAATCATGTGAGATGTTGGATTATATGAAGAAGAACTCAGCATCAGGACTGGGAGAAGGCTTGTAAACAACCTGCAATATGTGGATAACACGACCTTGTTTTCTGCAAGTGAGGAGGACTTGAAGTATTTGCTCATGAAGACCAAGGATTGCAGCCTTCATCATGGACTGCGACTCAATGTAAAGAAAATAAAAATTCTCACAACTAGACCATCAGGTGCCATCATGATAAATGGAGTAAAGATTGGAGTTGTCAAGGATTTCTCTTGCTTGGATCCACAATTAATGCTAATGGGTGCAGCAGTCGAGAGATCAAGTGACTCACAGCATTAGGTAAATCTGCTGCACAGTGCCTCTTTCAAGCATTAATAAGCAAGGAGGCTACTGTGAGAACTGAGGTATACCAGCCCCAATCCGTGGTATTTTCCATCACTTCATCTGCATGTGGATGCTGGACATTGAATAAAAGAGACTGAAGAAAATCTGATGTAGTTGAACTATGGTGTTGGTGGAGAATATTGAAAATGCCACGGACGACCTATAAAACCAAATGAATCTTTCTGGACAGAAGTACATCCAGAATGCTCCTTAGAAGTATGTCTCACATACCTTTGGAGAGACCAGTCCTGGAAAAGGACATCATGTTTGGTCAAGTGGAGGGTTCACACAAAGAGGAAAGCTATTGGTGAGATGGGTTGATAGAGTAGTTACAACAATGGCTTCCAACAGAGGAGCAAGCGTGTGAATGCCCCAGGCTGGTTGGGTGCTGCTTTCTGTAATACACGGGGTCACTCAGTGACACTGACAAAAGCAACATTCTTCCCACAACTGCTTGGCTGCTTCACGGAAGGTCTCCTCGTGAGATTGACCGCACTCAGGATCTGTCACGGGAGAATCCGGGCCCACCCAGGTTGACATAGAACCTAAAAATCACAGGTAGGGACTTAGAGCAGATAATTTCCCGTCCCTCCTCTGCCTATTACGCTACCCAAACCAAAATCAAGTTGACTGTCATAGAGTAGATGCCAACTCATTGCGACCCTGTTAGGTGAAGAGTCTAACTACTCTTTTGTGTGTCGTGAGACTTTAAATCATTACAGGAGTGGAGAGCCTCAATATTTTTTCCAGAAATGAGGTTGAACTGCTGACCTTGTGGTTAGCAGCAAAATCTATAACCCACTATGCCACCAGAGTTCCTCCAACGATGTATCTCTCTATATAGACCTATGTATCTTCACCAATGTCTATACTTTTATTGGATCTTTAAGGAGCCCTGATGGTACAAGTGGTGAAGGACTTGATTGCTCACCTAGAAGTTGGCAGTTCAAACACACCAGCAACTCTGGGAAGGATCCAGCTACAAAGATTGCAGTTTAGAAAATGTCACGGGCCTATTCGACTCTGTCACAGGGTAGTCAGAATTGATTTGACAACACATAACAACATATGAACCACTTGTCATCAAGTCAATTCTGATGGGATCTCAAGAGTTTCAAAGTAGAAAGTCCGTAGGGTTTTCAATGGTTTCTTTTCAGAAGAAAACATGTCACTGGCTGTGTCTTTTGCAAGAAGATTCAAACTTCCATCGTTTCAGGTTAGTTCAATGCATTGACTATTTGTACCACTCAGAGACTCCAGCAGTACCTGTGACTCTAACAGTCTATTTCTCTTTCCATGTGTTAGTCTACCTAACTCTAGAGCTATAACCCCCAAAGTCTGTACATTAGTTTCTACTTACCAAAATGAAGCCTGCAAGCCAGAGGGTTTCAGGAACCCAAACTGATGACAAAGATCTCCCCAGGTTCTCTGGAAAGGGTAAGAGGCAGGTCTTCCTGGGTGCCGAAGGAAGCTTGGGAGGAGTCCTGTTAAAATCTCCAGGACCTTACAGCTAGTCCGTGCTACTATCAGGGAATAAATAAGGATAATCCATAGAACAACCTGCTTCATCTGTTTGCTGTGATCCAGAACCAGTGACTCCCTCTCTCAGGTTAACCCCACCATCCTCACCAGTGACTTCAGACATCCTCATAAGCATTCTCAGAGGGGTTCCGCAAATAATGATGTCTCTTCTTCCCCCAAGGTCAGTGGACTGTGGAGCCAGAGCTGAGCGTTGATCACTTTCACTTTCCTTCTTGAATTCTCACCAGTTCATTAAAGCTTGACCTTCTGGGCTTCCATGGCTACAGTGGACATCCAGCCAGAAAGACCATTATATTTTAAAAGCTGTTAAACTGTCCAGTGATGTTTTATCTTCCCATTTCATATTTGATAGCAAATCATCAATCACTTTTGTAAACTTCGAAGTGGAAAAAAAAGAAAGGGAAAGAAAATAGAGAATTAGATGAAATTAGGGTGGAATGAAGCAGTTAAATTTCTCTCTATCAGCCAAGGCAAGGCGAGGTGAGATGATGGTCAATTATCTTTTTTCACTCACTGATAAATTGTCAGCACCATTGAGGCTGTCAGTGCCCGCCTGACTCATGATGAGCAGAGAGAAGTGTCAGCATGACAAGAAAGCTGGGAACATGGGCCAGCTTTGCAGATAGAGCTGGGGCCTCTCCAAGTCAAACCCTCCCTCAATGGCCAGGAAAACAAGTCGGAGGCCCTGGCATGGCATGTCCTGGGAGATGCCTTGTCTTTTCTGACCACTGCCCTACTCTAGCCTCCCCTTCCCCCTCCTCAAAAAACAACAGCATCACTTCTCCAGCAACCTCATATTTTTCTCCACGGATATGCTTCAAAGAGACCTCATTCTTCTACCCTCACCTTCTGCATGTGAGTTAATAGTACCACCATTCACCCAAATTACTTAACTAGAAATCCCTCTGCTGTCCAAATGCCCCTTTCCTCAGTCTTTGAGTCTGCTCTGTCATCTAATACTCTGTCATTAACTACTCATCAAATACATGACCTGCTCACCAGGCCTGTTCACTTCCTCTGGTCTCCATGGCTTTAATTCTCCCTTCTCCCTTCTCTCCTCTCGTCTCCTCTTCCCCCTCCTCTCCCTTCCCTCCCTCCCTCCTTTCTTATTCTTCCTCCCCCTCCTCCTTCTTCCACTCTCTCTCTCTCTCTCTCTCTCTCTCTCTCTCTCTCTCTCTCTCTGTCTCTTTCTCTTCTCCTTGCCCATTTGTTTTTAAGTCGCAGTCATAATTGTACCATTTTCCCGATCCAATGTCAGTAGCTCCTTTTTGCTTTAGGACAAAATTAAGACACCTGGTAATGATTTCCCATCATCCTCCAGCACAGGATGCCACATGACTGGTCAGAGGACTTTGTAGTTGTCCTCACAGGGAATACTCTTCTTAAGTTTGATGACTTTGTCCATGCTTGTTCCTCTAACAGAATTGCCTTTCCCTTCTAAGCTAGCAGGTTGTCCTCCACCCACCCTTATCACTCAGATCAAAAGTCACCTCCTCTGTGAAAATGTTCCTGACTCTTCTTTGACACTTGGTCAGTCTCTTCTCTGCATTTTCACAGTACCATACCCCTTCCTGCATTGCATTCTGATATTTTTAAAATCTTAATTATACCCCTCCAGAGGTCTACAGGGTCCTGGGGTAAAGTCTCTGCACTGTTCTCTAGAAGCTAACATAGGGTGTGTGGAACATTGGTTGAACTAATGAATGAGCACAAACTGGGCAGTGAGATGTAAGCTACATCTAGGCTAGCACATTTCTCTCTAACCTCTTTACTCTGCAATCTCTGCAAGGTTTCAGTGCCTGTACACTTCCTTCCTTACCTGTCAGACGAGCTTCCTCTCCACCACTGCACAAAAATAATAGAAAGAAATCAGATTTAGAAAGCGATGAACTACTGGTAGGAGATGGAATAGAGAAGTTTCTGGAACGAAGGTGTGGTTTCTGATAACTAGCTTAGGGGAATGGAGACACCATAAATGAAGGGAGAGCCTTGGGGGGGGAGGGGTTGTAAAGAAGCCAACAAGACACTTGGAAGGGCTTTCACATCATAAAAAAGCATCTATTCTATACTTGCATCACCTAAGCCAGCGGGTCTCAACACAACCCCTTTGAGAGTTGAATAACGTTTTCACATGGGTCACCTGGTTCATAACAGTAGTGAAATTACAGTTATGACGTAGCAATGAAAATTTTTTTATGATTCGAGGTCACCACAACCTGAGGGTCTGTATTAAGGGTTGCAGTATTAGAAAGGTAGAGAAACACTGACCTAAGCTGTGACACCACTATCTCCTTCATGCTCTCCAGGGTTTTAGACCAGACCATCTTTGGGATCACTGCACTACTCTATGCCCTCCCTATCCCAATCTCATCATCACCAGGCTTCTGTTCTAAAGCCTGCAGTTCCTCATACCCTCTGCTGGAATGCATGCAGTAATCAAGGCAAAGGGCTAATGTCAGTAGGATTTTCCTGGGAAAGACCGTATAGTAATTATAATTCAGACTTCAATGCCCATATATAGGTCTATATTGCATAGTTTTCTTTGTCTTCTTTTTCTTCCCTGTTGATTACGCCATGGTTTATTTGTTTTATTATTGTTTTAATTAAGATAACTCTTTATTGGGGGTTCTTACAGCTCTTAACACAGTCTGAATATCAGTTATATCAAGCATATTTGTACGCTTGCCATCATTATTTTTTAAACATTTACTTTCTGTTTGAACCCTTGGTATTAACTACACTTCCCCCCCCTCACTCTCCAGATCCCATGATAAATTATAAATTATTATTTTCATATCTTACATCCAGTGCTGTCTCCTTTCCTCCACAGTTTCTGTTATTCATCCACCAGGGGATGGGGCTCTATGTATTAGTCATTGCAATTGGCTCCCGCTTCCTCTCCTCTTCCCACCTTCCCCCTACCCTCCTGGTATTAATACTTCCCTTAGTGCATTCTGTGTGTCATGAACTCTTATCCATACCTGTGCCATTGTTGTTTTTAAGCTGCCCTTTAAACATGGAAGACCCAAGTGAAACCAATAACTGGAGACCAGGTAGAAGAAGAAGGGAGAAGCACGTATTCAAACCAGTTCATCCCACTCCCTGCTAAGAATTTGCATTTCCACCCCAAATATACTGAGTCAAAGTCTATACTTCACAAAGTCCCCCGTGAGTCCTACATGCTCATGAAAAGATGTAGAGTCTGATTCAGTATATCCCAGGATGAAAACACAATTTCTCAGCAAAGCATTGCATCAGAAACAGACTGGTGTGAAGCTCTGGTGATAACCCTTAAGGACTCCCTGACTTATTTCTTTTCAATTCTACCTGTGGCTGTTTTTGCTTGCTTGTCTTGGGGGACTTTTTTACTGACCTTGGTAAATGTTGGGACATGAGACTGGGAGTGAAAGCCCTCTGTTTGATGTCAAAGTCCCTGACAGACTTGGAGGCAAACACACCGAGGGATCTAAGCATCCTCCAAAGTGCCTCTGGACTCGCCTGTCTGGCACCACATCGTGTGTACATGTAAACACAGCTGGATAGGCAGGGAGGGAGTGTGTATCATTGCAGGCCAGCCCATGCCAACATGGCACATGGTTCCAGGGGACCCTGTTCTTGGCAGGAATAGTGAGATTTAAACTTCCCTCTTCAACTGAGGAAGGAAGAGGCAGTGGCTCATCTTATTCCCCTCCCCCAGTCTAGCTCAGTCACAGTTGACCTTGCCTGGTTTGAGTTGTTGCCTGGAGAGTACAGAGTCCTTTGGGGGAAAGTGGCAGGTACTGTCTAGGAGGGTAGGGCCTGCAGATAGAAAAGTTGGATCAGGCTGGAATGGCCCCAGGAGCAAGGCAAAAGATGTTCAGAGAGTTCTGCATAATAGAGAAAGGAGATTAGGAGACACAGGCAGATAGCAGGACTCAGGCACAAGAGGGGAATGGGAAGACCCAAGAATCCTAAGAGCATCGGGAACCAGACCTAACATGGAACATTCGACAAAGAAATGATCCAAACTGCAGGATGGAGTAGACTAGAATGGGGTGAAGGGAGGCTTACTTCGGTACATGCTTGCACCAAGATGCCAATATTTACTATACCGAGTCTTCTGGAACAACTTTTACATTAGACAAACCCTGCCAGAAGAGTGATGATTCAGAGACTGAATAGGAGAAAGAACAGCCGCTCCACCTCTTAGGGTAGGTCCCATTCTATGCAAACATTGCTATGAGTAATGCATGTTAGACCCAGGCAGATCTGTCACCCACGGGGATCAGCGGAATGAGTATCATAAGAGGCTTTGGATTCCTAGTTCAAAACAGCAGGGAATTTTCTTGTACTTAGCATCACTTCCAGTCACTTTATGTCCACTATCTCTGAGTCAATGGACTCAAAGTGACCCTATAAAACAGAATGGAACTGCCCTGTAGAATTCCTCCAGCTGCAATCGTTACTAAAGCAGATTGCCACACCCTTCTCGCCGAATGGCTGGTATGCTTCAAACCACTAACCTTTGGGTTAACAGCTGAATGCTTAAACACTGCCTCACCAAACTTTCTTGCCCTCAGACTAGGAATGCTATATATTCATCTAGTCCCCAAACTCTTTTACCAGGTAAAAGAAAGGTTCCAGAAAGGTTAGCTGTTCACTCAATCCAACAAGACTGATGAATGGTAGAGTTCAAACTGGAACTCATTCTTAGGATATCTGTAGAAGCTTCTCTACATTCTAACAAATAGACAACCACAAGTAAGTGTTACTCCACTGGAGACTAGAATTGAATTTTGAGTAAAACTGCTTCTTTGTTCAGGAAAACAAACAAACATCCCATGGGGAAATTTTTGTCGATGCCAACCTAAGGCGAAATCACATCATGTTCATGAGGAAGACCTACCTGGACAACCAAATGCTGCCAACTCAAATTGAACCTACTGTTTAATATTATATCTTTAGAATAATTTATCTGATTAATTTCTGCCCTGTGTGTTGTACTAGAGTGGCTTTTGCATTGCTGTGATTCTGAAAACTATGTCACTGATATTTCCAATGGCAGCAGTGTCACCCAAAGTGAGCAGGTTTTTACAGAGCTTCCAGACTAAGAACAGGTTATGAAGACAGTCTCAGCTGTCCACTTCAAAGAATTAGCCACTGTAAACCTTACTTATAGCTTTGAAACACTGCCAGATACTGAAGCCTGATGAATAGAAGCAGGGTGTTGTCAGAAATAGTGCCAGAAGATGACCCTCTCGGGTCAGAAGACACTCAAAACATGACTGATGCACAACTGCATTCTCAATGTAAATTCAACCATGATGGGTTAGATGCAGTAAAACCTGTCAGGGTAAAACTTTCAGGACCTTCATTTGCTGATGGAGCTTACCTCAAAATGAGAACAACCGCAATACTCTATGAATAATTAGAACCAATAATTGGAATATATGAAGTATGAACCTAGGAAAATTAGAAGTCATCAAAAATGAAACAGAATACATAATTACCACTATTACAGGCTTCAGTGAGCTGAAATCAACTGGTATTGGTCATTTTGAATCAGAAAAATAATATGATTCACTTTGCCAGAAATGGCACAGTCAAGAAAAATGGCATTACATTCATCATCAAAAGGACATTTCAAGATCTATCCACATATAACATCTGTCCACATTTATGGAATTTCAATCAATACCACTATTGCTCACATTTATGCACCAACCACTAAACCTGGTGAGGTAGAAATCGATAATGTCTACCAATGTCTTCATTCTGAAATCGATCAAACATGGGATCAAGATGTATTGGAAATTACTGGTGATTGGAATGCAAATGTTGGAAAACAAGAAGGAAGGAATATTCATTGGAAAGTCTGATCTTGGTGGTAGAAACAGTACTAGAGATCACATGATAGAAGTTTGCAAGCCCAACAACGTGTTCATAGCAAGTTCATTTTTCCAACAGCAGTAGTGATGACTACACTTGTGGACTTCTCCAACTGGAATACAATAATCAAATTGACTACATTTACAGGCAGACAGAGATGAAAGAGAAGCTCAATAAACAGCTAAAATCAGGCCAGAGAATGGCTGTGGAACAGAACATCAATTGCTCATATGTAAGATCTGGTCAAAGCTGATGAATCTTAAAACCAGTCTACAGAGCCATGGAACACCAATGAAAGAAGACATGATGGATGAGCTTTGGGAGGGTATCAAGAACATCACTCACAAAGAAAGCAAAAAAAGATTGCTGAAAAGAAAGAAAAGGCAACATTGCCTGTTAGAAGAGATTCAGAACTTGCTCTTACTTGTAGAGTAGTTAAGGCAATGGAAGAAATGACAAAGTCAAGGATCAAATAGAAAATTTCAAAGGGCTGCTTGAGAAGACAAAATAAAATATTACCATTAAATGTGCCACGACCTAAAGTTAGAAAGCCAAAAAGGAAGAATGTGTTCATCATCTCTGAAATTGAATGATGAAAGAGACACTGAAAGAAATGACCAGAGTCACTGTCACCAAGAGATAGACAACATTCCACCCTATCAAGAAGTCACATATGAGCACAAACAAACGGTAGTGAAGAAAGAAGTCCAAGCTGCACTGAAAGTATTAGGTAAAAACACAGTGCCAGGTAATTGATGGGATGCCAAATTAAATGTTTGAACAATCTGATGAAATACTGACAGAATTCTACCTTCTGTGCAAGAAAATTTGGAGGACAATTACAATGTGGAAGAGTTCCACCTTTGTATCCATTCCAAAAGAAGGGGCCCAGTAGAATGTTCAAATTATAGAAAACGTCATTAATGTCACCTACAAGTAAAATTTTACTGAAGAGCATCCAACAACAGTTATAGCGATACATTGACAAGGAACTGCCAGAATTTCAGGCTGGATTCAAAAGAGAAAGTGAAAAACGGAATACCATTACTGATGTCTGATGAATTTTGGCTGACGTAGAGAATAGCAGAAAGATATTTGCTTGGGTTTTATTGACTATGCTAAGGCATTTGACTATGTGGGGTCATAACAAACCATGGATAACCTTGAGAACAATGAGCATTCTCTAACACTTCATTGTCTCATTCAGTACTTGTACATATATCAAGAAATGGTTGTACATCTCCCTGTCAAATGATCTTTTAATTAAAAAAGAAAAGAAATGAAATGATTGTGCAAACAAAGCAAGGGAATAGTGCATGTTTTATAATCAGGAAAGGTGTGCATCCTCTAACCATGCTTATTTAATCTGCGTACAAAGCAAATAATCCAAGACACTGGATTAGAAGAAGAAGGACTGAGAGTTAGAATTAGAGGAAGGCTGATTTACAACTTGCAGTATACAGAGGAGACAACCTTACTTGCGGAAAGTGAGGAGAGGAGAAGTTGAAGCACTTGCTGATGAAGATCAAGGATCACAGCCTTCAGGATGGATTACAACTTAATGCAAATAAGATGGATTTCATCTTGCTTGGATCCACAACCAAAGTTAATAAAAGTAGCAGTCAAGAGACCAAAAAAAAAAGAATTGTCTTGGGTAAATCTGCTATAAAAGCCCTGTTTGTAGTGTTGAAAAGCAGGGAGGTTACTTTGAGGACTAAGAACATCAGGCCCAAATCATAGTTTTGGCCGGATGCACCTGTACAAGGAGCCCTGGTGAAGTAGTGGTTACGGATTGGGATGCTAGCTACATAGTTAGTAGTTTGAAACCACCAGTAGCTCCTCAGGAGAAAGACAGAATTATAGTTTAAAAAAAAAGAATTATAGCCTCTGAAACCTTCAGAGCATGCTACCTTGCCATATAGGGGAGTTAAGATTCTGAATTGGCTAGATGACAGTGAATGGGTCTATGCCTGTTGAAGTTGTACATTGAATAAGGAAGACCAAAAAGGAATTGATGCATTTGAATTGGTGTAATAGCAAAGACTATTGAAAGTACCATGGAATCCAAAAGGGCTAAAGACAGCCAGAATGATCCTTAAAGGCAAAGATGGTCAGGCTCTCTCCTGACATGTTATCAGGAGAGGCCAGTTCCTGGAGAAGTGCAGAATGCTTACTGACAGAGAGGAGCAGCAGAAATGAAGAACGCCCTCAACAAGATGGAAACATCTTGACCCAGTGGCTGCAATAATGCGCTCAAACATAAGAGCAAGTGGGAGGCTGCTGCAGGACCGGGCAGGTCACAATGGTCAGCGCAGACTTGATGGCACTGAACAATAACAATCATTTCCCGCATCTTGGGTTGGAAATTGTTTTCTCTTTCTAAATCTGAATTTCAGAAGAGGTGTGCCTACAACTTTTTTCGGTTTTGTGATTCATACCCAGGTGCTTTGTGGTAGCTTTATAATTGTTTGTCAATTTGAGAGGATTAAGAGGGAAGGGGTGGAGTCTAGCCTGTCAATGAGGTCATAGCCAATGAGGCCTTTGTGTGGGCATGGCCTTCTCCTAAAGATTTTGGAGACTCCTGTCTTCCTCCCTGGAGGTGGGTCTCTCTCTCTCTCTCTCTCTCTCTCTCTCTCTCTCTCTCTCTCTCCACTCCTCCACTCCCTGGGAGACATTGCTGCTGATAAGACACATGGAGTGATGCTAGTGCCCTGAGCTGAAGGAGATACTTGGAGACCCCTGCCAATGCTGGGATGCTTACAACACCACTGGATCCACAAGACTTCCCACCCACTGATCTGTGATCTTCCTGCATTTGACATCATTGCATGTGTTGTGTGAATCTGAAGAGAACTTTATAGATTAGTGTCAGATAAATAAGCTAATATTAGATTTGTGGACTTAATCTGAACTGGGTTGGGATGTTTTCTTAATATTCAATTGCTCTTGTATATAAAGCTCTTATACACATATGTGTCTATGAATTTTGTTTCTCTAGTCTTGTTTTCTTTTCTTTTTCTTTTTTCTTTAGTCTTGTTTTCTTATCCATTAATATGTTCACCAGGGTAACAACTTAAAAAATGGATATGTAGAATCATATTGTGAGGTAAAGGGTAGTATTGGACTGATATAACATGACATAACCCAGCTTAGACTGGGTATGTCAACATACGCCATTATCTAATGTAGAATATAGACTTTGGCTAATGCATTGTGTCTCCATTATAATTGACATTTGGATTTGTGCACACAGACACAAACTTGAGGGTGACGTGAGGATTTTCCGGAATGATAATGGATAGTCCAGAGGCAAAGTTAATCACGGGACCAAAACCATGAGCCACAGACTTTGAGTTAATGCTAACTCGTGATACCCTATGGGACAGGGTAGAAGTGGCCCTGTGAGTTTCTGCGACTGTAACTCTTGATGGAAGTAAACAGCTCTGTCTTTCCCCCGAGGAGCAGCTGGTCATTTGGAACTGCTGACCTTACAGTTGGAAATCTCACATGTATAATCACCATATCGCCAAAGCTTCCTGTTTGTCTGTGTAGATCAGAGGACGTAGCTATAGATATAGATAGGGATATAGCTATAGATGGATGGACAGATGACAGTTGTTGGAAGAGAAACCCCATACCTCCCCACTTAGAGAATCAAAATCATTTGGGCTAAAGTCAGCAGTGAGCAGGGAGACATGTCCCTTCCACATGGAAGCAGATCAACAGCCAGGCAGGGATCCAGCCAATAACGGACTCAGATGCTGGGTTCAATTCGTGCCAGTAGATTCTAAGGCGAGCCAATGCTGGGGGCAATGAACTTCTGTTAGACTCTAGCCGTGAGTAAAGTCTTGTTAAAAAAGCATGCTCTCTCACGGCTTCTCACTCTTCCTCATCTGTCTGCCACAGACTGCAGGCTTTGCGCCTCCTCCATGACAGAAGCTCCTCAGGGCAGGAGAGTGATTCAACTTCCAATGTCTATGACCACGTAGGATGGTTTCCTATTAGTCAGGAAGAAAAGAAGGCGTGTGTGGTCTCCAGACCCAAACCTGAATGTCCGCCCATGCAGATTTATCACTCACCAAACTGATAGGTTCATCCCTTCCTAAAGCCTATTTTCTAATTGCTTCAGAATTTGGAGGGGAGAGGTCTGATTCATCAGATCTATCACTCCTGCCCCTCTCTGTGATCTGGCAGTTGATGTCCAAGGAAGAAAAGCAGCCTCAGCTGGGAAGCTGTCCTCCAAGGGGTCTCCTCTAGGCCCTAAGAATTTGAGAACAGAAGGGGTCAGAAAACAGTTCTTGGTAGTTTTAGATTGCTGAGACTGAAGACAGAAAAACGTGGTTGAGCATGGGTACAGCTTCTCACCTGCCTTGGAAGCTAGAAGGGCTCTTCAGAAGCCATCTCAACCTTTGCTAAGGATATAGCTTGTACACTAGACAATTGGAGTGTTTATTAATGGAAGCTCTATTCCCCTATACCTTGCCTCAAGCAGAAACCACCTTCGACTCTTCTCATAATGTGTACCACCCAGGGGTGAATACTCTTGCTTGTTAACTGGAAGGACGGAGGCTAGAGGGCACCCAGAGGCATCTCTGAAGAAAGTCCTGGCAGTCTATTGCCACAGACAATCAAAAATCATCAAAAACCTTCTGGAGCATAGGGCTGCTCTGGCAAATGAGGGGTCTCTCTGAATCTGAATCAGCTCATTGACAAGTGTCCAGAAGAGAAAGGAAGATACAGAGAAGCTAAGTAACTGGTTCCAGAACACACAGGAGTCCGGAACCTGATGGTTAATGAGACTCTTTTCTTTTTAGCCCCTTAATACAGAGTTGAAGTGGATTAACCCCTCACATCTTTAAAGTCTCTTGGGAACTATGCTGCTGATGTAAATAAGCCAGGAAGGCAGGAGCCCTTGGGGGTCACTACGTGAGGCACCTCAGTCAAGATGGCTAATAACCAGAGCAACGTGATTTATTACTTAGCACTCAAAGGGAACTGGCTGTCACTGCAGGGACCTCTCGCCCCAGTCCAGCTCCCCTCATTTGCATAGGTAATGGTCATGTTATTAACAGCTCATTAGTGTCAGGCCCAGGTGACCAGAAGCACAGGCTCAGTGGACTGGAGGGAAAGAGCCTCTTGTATTTCAGGGAAAACCCAATGAGAATTCTTATTACAGGGTAAAGAATGGGTATGGTAATCCAGACACCCATCCAAACCAAACCAAACTGAACTCACTGGCAATTCACAGTGATCTGAAGTAAGGTTTCTGAGACTGTCAATCTTTACCGGGAAAAAATAGCGTCTTCATTCTTTCACAGAGAGGGCCATGGATTTGAACCAATAACCTTTTGATTATTAGCCCAATGCTCAGGCCACAGCCCCACCTAGAGGTTCTAAAACAGGGGTCCCAGACTTCCATTTCCATAAAGTTCAACTCTAAGATACTATGAATACTAAAGCAAACAAGTAGCTCTTACATCTATAGGGTACCGTCCAACCTCTCAGTGTTGATCTTCAGAGTCACTGGGTAAGGGAGGGAGACAAAATACCTGAGATATACAAGAAGTTAAGTGACTCACTCAACATCACCTGGCTACCAAGTGGAAGAACTTCGTTTCAAACTCGGGTCTCCTGACTCAGAGGCCAAGGTCCTTTGTCAAAGCAAATGTTGTCAACTCAGACATCAGGGATCAAGAAACAAGACAGGGAAGATGTCCGTCTCTCGGTGCAAGTTCCCAGCCAGAATGGTTGATGGTAGCAGAGCTAAGAAAGGTCAAGTCTAGTCAGAGGAACCTAACCATCTTTGTTGGTCCACTTGAGCTAATATTTCCTTAAGCCTTAGGGTGAGAATACATATATCTCCCCCTTTCTCTTTCTCATCCATTCTCAAATCTCCCTCACAATCCTGATGTGGTAACACAGTCCAGAATTAAGTTGGAGAAGTTTGGCCCACACAGAAAAATGAAGAATTTTCTATAAGCTGCCTTCCAATTCTGACCCTACTCTGCAGCGGCACCAATCTTACCCTCACAATAAGCCCAGGCCTACACAAAACGAGCTCCCTGGGAATGAGCAAGCACAATTTCACTCTGCTTCAGCCTCCTGCACACAACGCAGTGCCCTGCTCCTTCCAGACTCTCTAGACCCCGAGTTGGCAGACTGGCTCTCAAGCCTTCTGGGGGGGCTCTGTTGGTACACAGATGTGACTCAGAACTGAAACTGACCAATATTAAAGGATATTATTCAGATAACAGTGAGTTCACTTGCTTGTAACAATATATGCACGGCTCTCAAACAATCTTTACAGTCTTGTGAGGGACGGGATTGACTCTTGCATCTCAAAAGTTTACTGACCCCCTGATCAGGAACACAGGTTTCCAAATTTATGTGGCTGATTGCCACCTTTACAGAGGAAGAAAAAGACAACACTCACTATCCTCCTGGTAATTAAAACCTTTTGGACTAACCGGCATCCAGGATAAAATGCAGGTATCTATTTTTGTTGCCACCTTGTATCATTCTGCTGTGGAGCCCTACTGGCATAATGGTTATGAATTAGACTGCTATCCACGTGGCCAGCAGTTCTAAACCACCATCAGCGCCAAGGGAGGAAGGCTAGATTTTCTACTGCCATAAATAGTTACAGTCTCAGAAACTCAGTGGGGGGGGGGGTCACTGTGAGTCGTGTCAGCATTGACTCAATGGCAGTGAGTTTTTGATTTTTTATTTTTCCAGTGCGCCCCAGGGGGCAATACCAATTGCCTACATTTGTACTCCAGCCCATCATCCAAGATAAAGTGTCGATATTTGCTTTTATGACCCTCCTATATTCGTTCAGCAATACCAAGGCTGTTGCCTGGGGGCAGTATTGTCCTCTCTTGGAAAACACTGATCTGGAACCAAATTGGGGCGAGGGGGGATGATCCTTCTGCAATCACCTTGGCAAGTTTGGGAGGTTATGAGGGGCTGAGATGATCTGTAATGGATACAGATGGTTGATCCACGCTATTCCTGAGTGTAAGAGAAAGAGAAGCAAGAGCAAATTCTTACCAATAGGAAATCATACTGCAGTGCTCCTATAGTACTGCAGTTTACCCTACACCAAGTGGGTCATTTTCATTGTTTTAATGTTTGAGAGAGGAGACATTTGAGGATGAAACAACCTGAAAGCTGGCTTGAAGTTTTGGCCTCTGATGGCCCAGCTTATGATCAGTGATCATGGAAGAAAGAGTTTAGGGTTCTTTTGCCACCTGGAAGAGAAACAAATGCATCTGCCATCATAAGTTGCTCAGAAACTGAATCTCAAACAATTTAGGTGACAAGAGGAGTCCATACTCACTTCTCCACAAGAAAAGCATGTCAAATGATCACTGAACTCACCAAGGGTTAGGCAGAAAATAAATATTCAATGGTCTTAATCGTGCTATGCTATAGAGCAGGTTATAGGCCAAAAAAAAAAAAAAAAGATATTGCGGGGATAAGAAAAGCATCTAAAACATACAAGGGTGGGTGAGAAAGTATTTTCCAGCTAGAGTTCCAGTTCATACACTCGTGGGCCAATCCCAAACAGAATAAGAAATATGTTTAACTATGCCTGCCATCAGTGGGTGGCTACAGACAAGTTCTCTTCCTAATCTCTATATTTTCACCCACATTAAAGTGCCTTCAATAAACAAGGTCCAGTCAAAGCAGTGGCTTCAAAGGGTGTCTTCTGGGCCCGTGAAATTCAAGGTTGTGAGGTCAATTCAGAAGGTTGATGACTCTATTTTGAGATTCCAAAAGCGTCATCTCGGTGTATTTTCTTGAAGGGCACAGGACAATCAGAGGGGCCTTTAAGAAGAAGTCTTAGACTTGAGCCCCGGGGGCGTAGTGGTTGTGCGCGGGACTGCGGCCCACTGAGAGGGAGGTTCGATTCCAGCTCACAGGAGCAAAGGCTGGGCCTCCTACTCCCACCACCAGAGGATAGTGATGCCTGAAAAAAAAGAAAGGAGAAGAAGTCTTAAGAAAGCGGAAAAACTGCATCGGTGAAACAAGGCCAAAAAAGTTTCACGAAAGGAGGTTTTTCCATCACAACAATGTACCTGCTCATTCTTCCAGGGTGCCAAGATCTGCTCTATGATCATTTTTCTGGAAACCTTACTCCACCCAGCCCTAGTCCTGCTTCTGTCCACACAGATAACTTGTGCCCCTCAAGGATGCCAAAATTGCCCCTTTGATGCTAATCCACGTGGTGTCATGGGGAACTCCAGGGATCTAGCGGTTACACTTCAAGCTGACATAGACTCAATGCCAGTGAGGTTGCATTTTGTTGTTGCTGTGATTATGTTGTAAACCAAAGAGCCTAGAATTCTTTCAGGGAGGATTCTCTCACCATCTCTGAGTCCATGCTGACTCATAGGGACCCCCTGTGGGTTTCTGAGACTGTCACTGTTAAAGCCATCTCTCTCCCTCAGAGCTGTTAGTGGTTTTGAACCACCAACCATGCAGATTGCAGCCCAATGCATCACTACTACACCACTAGGAAGGGTTAGAAGGCTGGAGTTATAGACCCATTGATCTCATGCCATCTGGAGTAAAAAAGAGTGATGAAAATCTATTATGGAAATGAATAATCTAATAGACTATTGTCAACACCAGTCTCCACAATCCTGAGTTCAAAAGAACTAGATGGTGTCCAGTTACCATCACCCACTGTTCTGAAAAGGATCCCATTAGAAGATCCTGGTTAGAGTGGAAGAAAAATAAGGACCCAAACCCAAGATCAGTAGACACCAGGTTTAATGGTCAGATGGAGACTGGCAGAAGCACAAGGGACCATGATCTTTAGTCAAACTCAGGTCTGGAAAGATTTGCTATAAAATCATAGGCGCCCTTATTAAATAAAAATATAAAATGTGAAACTAGAGAGCGTATACTATATCATGAAGAAAGACAAATCATTTTCAAGGTTAATGATAAAAAATTACTACCTTGATGAAATAAGCACATAGAGAACATTTAACACTAAAATAGCAATACTGAACATATGTTTAAACAATTGTTAAACTCTTTATTTTATTTGAGAGAAGGTACAAAAGTAAAATAAAACATAACCCAACAGGGCAGCATTTCCCCAGGGACTAAGTTCCTAGGGCTGGGAAAAAAGGATTGGAAACAGAAAGTTTGGGAAAGAAATGGAAGAAGGGATTCCAATGGATGATTTGAAACAGAATGTGTTTAAATTGTTGAATGTAGGACTTATTTTTTTCCATGCAAAAACCTGGAGAGGGGATATGTCCAAGTAACGATAACTTCACATATTGATATTTTTACTTAATAAAGAGTTTACTATTTCACAGCAGTACATTTGGGCTTATCATCACATAATTAATTTTGAAGAGCATACAAGTTACGAGATCACCCTTGTGGCTCCACACCACAATGAAAAGACACTTCAATACTCTTCCCCAAATAAGACATGCCTTCAAAGGTTTCAGAATCCTCTTCTATGTCACTTTCAAATTCTAATAATAGACTGATTTCAGAGGAGCTTTTTGTTTGTTTGTTTGTTTCCTGGCAGAGTCCCTGAGGAGTGCAAACAGTGAATGAGGGCTCACTAGGCATTGAGTGGAACAGAGCTCAGCTGCTAGCGAAAACACTGGAGGTTCAATCCCACCTGGAGACACTCACAGCCTCAAACACATGCTGACTCGTGGCAGATATGACTCCTAAAGAACGGAGTAGAACTGCACCTTTGAGTTTCCTGGACTGTAAATCTCTACGGGAGTAGAAAATCTCCCCTTATCCTGGCAGAGTGACTGGCAGATTTGAACCACTGACCTTTCAGTTGGTGGCTCAACACAACATCCATTTCTTTCCTAAAAGAAAGGCCTGGTGGTTTTCTTCAGAAAGATCTGCCTTTGAAATCACCGATGGAGCACCAAGCTACCCAGACACACACGGGGTGTCCATGAGTCAGAGTCCATTTGAAGGGCACTCTTACTGGTACTCTCCGAGTGCCTGGAAAAGCTATTATCAAACAGGAAGTCAAGCTATCGGCAACACTCTATATATGAACATTCTGGAATGAAGATATGTGGAGCTATGCCTGTGAGTATATGTGCCTATTAGTTCAGGGGGGTTCATCCCCTCCTCGTGAAATGCAATGAAAAGATAAGGGAACTTTTCCATCCATTTTTTTGAGGGCCTACATGACCTACTGCCCCCACCACCCACTCCCACCCCAGTACCTCACCTTACCTCCTGAAAGAAACACGACCTGAGACATAAGGCGATATCTTTTGGGGTATAGTAAGATGTTGGTGGGGCCCCACAGCTGTGGAGAAATATCATCTCAGAGGGAGTGATTCAGCCAGGGAGGTCCTCCCCCAGTTTGCCTGGCTACAAGTGCTCCCTCCCTGTCTGCCTTTCTGCCTCCATTCCCCTTCTCTCCCTACAGCACCACCCCCATTCTCTGCACGTATTTCCATCCCCCCTCCAGCCACATACTACCGCGTCTCCGACTCTCTGAAGGGCAGAAAATTACTCCTATCATTTTAAAAAATGTAATCAACTGCATTTGATCCAGCAGGTGCTTTTGTGAGGCTGGGTTTTAAAAAAATAAAAATAAAAATTGGAAAAAAAAACCAGATTGGAAAAAAAAAAGTGGATAAAATAGAAATTAAAAAAGAAGAATGGGTCTGGTTGCAATCAATAACCCCAGAATTATTGACTCCTCTTCCCATTAAACTGTGATGCCACTGTAATCTTGCTGGCAGATTCTATAAAGGACGCATCTGTGCAAGATGAGATGTCCATTGTCAAAAGTTATAATTCTCTCCAACATAACTCCCATAACAACAGCCAGCCCGTTTCTGTGGCGAGGTCTGATGTCTGGGAACCACATGACATCACTTTCTAAAACCCATTTTGTGTCTCTGCCCCGGGGCCATCTCTGTCCTTAGCAAAGCTGGCACAAGAAATAGAAGAACAGGAAGCCAAACTTGGCCCCAGCCTGATAGCCTGTGTTCAGGCATGCCCTTCCAAGCCCCTTTCTGAAGGTATGTAAGCGTATACCCCAGAGCTCAGGGCCTCTTAGAAACAAGTTGAATATTCACTCTGAGGAAAGGCTCAACTTCTCCAGCTGGGATTGCTTCCACCGACGTTCTGACTGAGGGGCAGAGCCGAGAGGTGGTTTCTAGAGGTTTCTTAGGACAGGAGAGAGCAGGCCTGTGTGTTTGCACCAGACGGGAGAAGCTATTTCTCTGAATGAGGCCTGGGAAGCCAGGCGTCTGGCCAACCAGAGGTCCAAGACTTATGAGGAATTGAGGAAAAGCTTTCACTGGGAACCGTGAACCCTTCCGACCAGCATCAAGCTCTGGGAGATTCCTGGAGCTTCCTGTTCAGGGGCCAGGGGACCATGTGCTCAAGCAAGGTGGGTTCTGTTCTAAGGAGCCATTGACCTTGAAAATGACCTGCTTTATCCAAGCCTCACTTTCCTTATCTGCCAAGGGAGAGGGTGACCTGAGATAGCTTCACGGGGCTCTTCCGAATTCATGAGGAGTCACCAGGTCTCGGCATGGTGAGAGAGACCAGAAGTTCTACCATTTCTCAGCATGTCCTTGTCGTTGCCAGCTGATGCCTCCCCAGTCATCTCCAGTTCCTTCCTTACCTGGGGATATTTCGGGGCCTCCCTACCAAAGGGCAGCCTCCCAGAATATCTGGGCGGGCCCTGCACTCGGGGACAGTCTTCCCAAACAGAAAGCAAAGCTCGGCTGGTTTCGATGATGAAGATTTACAGCCAGGAGTGAGTTTCCTTGGCAATATTGTCTGCTGCCTTTATGAGCAGCAATTACATAGCATTTGGTACCTGGGAAGGCAACAGGCGCTAGCGGAGATGGTGAAATGCTCTATCACTCCAAGGAGCACAACACCTTTGGTAATAAATATTGACGTTCATTAAGACAAAGCCAGAATTCAATCTGTTCTGGGGAATTCTCCGCTTCCGGCCTCCAGAATGGCCCTTATTTACAAGATGTCCCTAAGGGAATGAGACAGGCCGCTCACCTTGCTCCCCAAGATACATTTTATTCAACCGACTTGTCCGAGGCAAACAAGCAGCTGACAAGCCAATTTGAAAATGAATTTGGTACATTTTTTGAGTTGATTATTTATTCGGAAAATGAATGCCTCTTCTGGCCAGGCTGACAGCTCTTGGGATGAGAGAAGCCTGAGCTCTCAGCTCCCTCCTCTCCCCTCCTCATCCCAGAGAGAGAAGCAGCGTGGAGAGGCCTGGCCTTTCCGGGCACAGCAGCCATTCTCACATGGCCCAGCCGAGCTCCGGTCTGTGGAGGAAGGGCCAACACACAGTGAGCTTGGAATGGAGTGGGTCCTGGGAAAGTCCAGGGGCCTCTGTCCCTTCTACTCTCTCGCCTGGTTTGACTGGCTGACCATTTTACCCCCTGTTCTGCAGAGCCTTCATGACACCCTAATATTTGTACATATAAGAGTGGAGAAGACTTGAGCTGTAGTTTGAGGTGGGGGAAAGGCTTTCAACCACCAGTTGATTTCTGATTTCTCTGTGACTTGTTCTCACTATTTCCTCTGTGGTGTGCTTTCGTTGGCATAACCACCGGCATGTCAAGAGAGGCCTTGGATAGTGCAAACCATTAAGCACTTGGCTACTAACTAGAAGGTTGGCAGTTCGTGTCCATCCAGAGGTACCTCGGATAAAAGTCTTGATGACCAATTTAAAAAAAAAAAGCAGGTAGTTCTACTGTGACACGTGGAGGCTTCATGAGTTGGAATTGATTTGACAGCATCTGGTTCCTCATTGAGGGACTATGGTAGCGATACAGTGGGCTAGGCCTTGGGCTGCTATTGTCCAAGGTGAGTGATTCAAACCCCCTGGCCACCCAAAAGGAGAAAGGGAGACCATCTGTTCCCACAAAGATTTCCTCTCACAAATCCTATCTAGGGTGGCTATGAGTCAAAATCAACTTCAAGTCAGTGGGGTTGGTATACTGACTAGCAAGAGAAAAACCTTTGCAGAGTTGACCAAAAGGTGACATGTTAGAGGAATGTGCTCATAACACCTCCTGCGCTGTCCTCTCTGACTCTGCTTCCGCCAAAGCCTACCTGCCTGGGAGCTCAGGTGTCAATTCGTCTGAGATAGTCTTGGAAAGCTTCCCAGAGGAGGAAGACTGACTCAGGCATTTGAGACAGCTCCCTGCTTCAGACAGGAAGCATTCTATTCTGGGGGTGGGGTTTGCAGGGAACAGCATGAGTAGAGAGATAAGGATGTGAGAAGCAAGTTTGGGAGATAGTGAGTTGCCTTTGGCTAAAATGATATTGAAAGGAATTGGATCGTAGAAGGCCTTGCATGTGAGGTTGAGAAATCTGGAGTCGCAATGTGTCAGGATGATTATGTGGCTTTCTTCAGCAGTCTTGGAACTGGTTTTAGATCATGAACCCCTTTATCCTAATGTAGGCCTGCGGAGAGCTGCAATGGAGAGAACAGGTAGAAATTCAGCAGCTCTGAAGAAATGTTGCTGAAGGGCCCAGAGCCCCACCCACTGTTCAGGTCACTTAGACGGGTCCTGCCACAAAAAAAATCTTCCTATGAATTCCTAGTTACCAGAGCTCGTGATTGAAAATGCACTATTGTTGTTAAGTGTCATTGGCTCAGTTCCGACTCAGGGTGACCCTAGGCCCTGCCCCTCCCTACAAATGTGGTTTTGTGGAGTTCATTCTTGTAGCCACTGTATGTCAGTCTGTCTGATGGAGGGTTCCTTTTTTGAGACACACCATCTATTTGACCCGGCATAATGTGCATCTCCTTAGAGGCAAGAATGGCAAGACTTAGTCTCACGTACTTCGGAAGTGTCGTCAGAAGAGAGAAGTCCCTGCTAAATTCACCCATGCTTGCTGAAGTAGAGGGGCAGCCAAAGCTGCAACTGTGGATGCAAGCATAGGAACAGCTGACTGTGAAGATAGCTCAGGGGCCCGGCCCGGCATTCTGTTTCATTCTGTAGGCCTCGTGTGGCTGTGGATGGCACCTGACAACAACAATGTCCTTAGGCAGGGTTTGGTCCCTCCCAAGTACAAGAGATGAAGTCTCACCAACCTCACTTGGAAGAAGCATTCTGGCTGTACTTCTTCCAAGACATCTCTTTGTTCTTCTGGCAGTCCATGATATATTTAATATTCCTCACCAACACCATAATGCAAAGGCATCCATTATTTTCAGACTTATTCATTTATTGCATGAATATTAGACTTGGAAATACCATGACACAACTTTCCTCTCTCAGTGAGCCTCTTTGCTCGTCAACATCTTAAAGAATCTTCTGCAACAGATTTTCCCAAGGCACTATGTGATGATTGGATAGATGCATGCTCAGAACCCTAGTTACTCATTCATATTCTCTGTGGTGCCTTAAATGTGCATTGTCTACCATTCTGATTGATAGTTAGGCACTGGGGTAGTACACACGATTTGTACTCAACAATTAACCCAAAGGTTGGCAAATCAAACCCATAGAAGAAAGGTCTGGCTATTTATTTCCTTAAAGAGCACAGCCAAAAAGATCTCTATGGAGCAGTTCTATTCTGCAACAAATGAAGGTGTCAGAAGCTTAAATCAACTTAATGGCAACAGGTTTGATTGCTTGGTTTGGATGGTTATGAAAGCACACTAACGTTTAAGAACCAGGTTGTAAGCTTGCCCAGGCATAGTGAACAATAGCCTTTGATTTGCTAGTATGATAAGTCAAAGTTTTCTGTAGGCCTGACTGGTCTAAGATTCTTAGTGATTTGTCAATCAACACTTAATATTCACCCTTGACCTGACCTAACACAATGTAATTACAGTTGTAAGCTCCCATAATAGGGTAAGATTAAGGTGACATGTAACACCCTTGCTCAAGTCACAGCTTTGATGCCATTCAAAGGAATTTTTCTTGGGAGTGTATCCTGCTTCCCATATGAGTAAACACCAGGGCAAAGCTTGCTTGTCTTTTTGCTGATTCTTTGGACTTGAGTCAATGATTTCCCTATCGCCCACTGAGTTGGGCATTCATCTGTTACCTCTCATCTGGCCTGCCAACCTTGGATCCATTGCTTCTACAACCCTAGTCTGACCTACTAAGCCTGGACTCATCCTCCTCTGTAGCTATCAGCCTGGGGTCTTTCTGCCAACCATCAGTTCCCCACAACCACACAAATCAGGAGAGGACTCCAGCCTAACATCCGACCCATGGACTTGGAACCTGCCTGGACTGGGGCTTGCCTGTTTCAACAACCATATGATCCACTTTCTTCATATAAATGTGTCTCTCTCTATACAGAACTGTCACTGGTTTTGCTTCTCTGAGGAACCCAGCCTATGACAGCTAGCAAATACTCTGCCGATGAATGAGGAACTCTGACTTCTTTATATCCCCACCTGTCTCACCCATCTTTCTGCACTGCACTCGCACTTGATAAAGTAAACACTTCCCAACAGCGTGGGGTAAGGAGCCTTGATAGTGCTGAGGAATAGATTTTGGGTTACTAACTGAAAGGTCAGTGGTTCCCAGGAGAAAGAGGACAGTGTCTGCTCCCCTAAAGATTACAGCCTCAGAAACCCCATACATGGGCACTATGAATGGCAATCAACTTGACGACAGTGAAAAAGAACCTTGAGTTTCTAAACCTGGACATGGAGAGAAGGGAACCAGAAGTCATCAAAACCCACCAACCTTCACATTCCCTCGCGCGAGCGCGCTCACACACCCCCCAAATCACACACACACACCCCAAATTTACCTAGGACCTCCTTGGCACTATATAACCCCTCTGAAAACAAATGTGTCTGAGTACCGTGGAAATCACCCACCCATTAACTCTCAGCCATTAATGGGAAAGGGATCATCCATTTCTGAGCTCAACTGCAAGAAAATATGATTCTGGGGGTTGAAATCAGAAAATCTAAAGGCAAAGACCTTCAAAGACCTGCTCCCCGCCAAGCAAGTTAGGACTTGGGCCCAGACATCTCTGCGAGGGGTAGCATGGACAGGGGGCCATCACCCATGGCACCAAGCTCCAGATCAACACTTCCCCTAGAACGGAGTCGCTTTGGCCGGCTCGGTCATGTCATTATGCCTGCCTGCCATATGGGACAGTGATGGGAAGCAGCCCAGAGCAATTAAGAGTCTAGCCTAAGGTCACAGAGCAAGTCAACACAGGCCCTCAGAAGGCACCAAGTGCTCCTGCCGGAATCAGGCAGCAAGCTAGTGGGCAATCTGCCCTCAGGCTCCTGCCTTCCTGCACCTTCATCTTGTCTGCCTCAGCAGTCTGTGCTGGCTCTGCCTCCAATCCCACACACCTCAGCCAGCTCATCACTGCCCTGATCTAAGCCTCCCCTGCCACCCCAGCACGGGGCCTCTGGAAATCAGGAGACACCTGCACAGGTAGGTAGGTGATGGCTGTCACCAAATGAACCTAGAGAGGAAAGAGGAGAAAGGAGACGAGGAAAGGGGAGAGGGATAAGCGGAGTATGCCGCTCACTCTTTAACTCTCCAGCCACTCATTTGGGAGCCCTGTTGGGAATGTGAGGGAGGGAGACAGAACGGTGGTGGGCGGGGCAGAGAAGCTGCTTGGCAAATAGGGAGAGTGTATTGGGCACCTATTGTTTCTGCACTGACCCTTGCCTATTCCTCATCCCTCCTTCCTAGGGAAAGAGGTTCTCTGCCATGTCAGTCATGTGGCTTGAATGGGATGCCAGTGGTCCCCAGTAGTAAGGGTAGCCCTGTAATCCACATCCAGCAACCCATCATTCCACTGTCTATGGTGACTGCTCCAAGAGTGAGTTCGACCCTGAGATTTTACCTAGTCTGAGTCGGGGGGAGTTTAGGGAGGCTAGAAAATATGCTGCCTGGTGCCTGGAGAAGGTCTCTCTTAATAGATAGAAGGGAACAGTGGTACCAAGCAGAGGCATGTAGATTGACAACATAGGGGAAGAGACACCAACTGGCATCATCTGGATCCCTTGATCCAAGAGTACCTCTCTGGCCCCATTTCCTATGCTGAAAAATGTTTGTTTGTTGTTTAAAGATCCTTTGAAGTGAGTCTCTGTCACTTAAAACTAGAGTGTCTTGATCAACATAGAAAGAACCACCTATAGAGGGAAAAAACCACTAGGGAAAAAAACTCCAACCCAAACTCACAACATCAAGTCGGTTCCGACTCATAGTGAACTGTAAAACAGAAACCAACTCTTCCTCAGGGTTTCCAAGGCTGAATCTTTATAGGAGCAGATACTCCCAACTTTCCCCCCAAAGGTTTGAGCCACTTTTCTTTGAATGATTAAGCTACAAAGTCACCCGGGCTTCTCTTCAAGGTCAAATGAGGCACTGATCCTGAAGACTTCAGTCTCACTCTCAGCTCTGGAATTCCCCCCCTGTCTGCAGCTTAGAGCCCTGTTCTCAAAGCCTTCCTTTTCCTTTTTGAAGGCTCCTCATCCTTCTGCCCCAGACCCTGTCCTAACTTACTTCCTCTACTTCTCTGGCCATGCTCTGAGGATTTGTCTCTGAGAGTGATTCACTGTTACTGTCATAATGCTTTAAAGATCTATTTCCCAGCCTGAAATCCTTTCAAGATAACGTCATATTCCCAAATCTTCGGGGTAAACTCTAATTCCCATCCCTCCTTCACAGATAGATCATCATGTACCACATCCAGACTCTCCCTTGACTTTCTGGGCACAGGAAGTTGGCCCCCCACTCTCCTAGCAGCCCAGGCATGAGATATCAGAGCAAATAATGACGCTTCTCTTTCTCTCATTGCACACAGCAGGTCATCACGGTCTGTAATGCCCTTTTTCTTAATGTCATGATCACTCTACCTGGGCTCTTTACTTTTCTTCTTTCTCTTGTAAGGCTTTTTTTTTTAATCATTTTGTGCCTAGACTTTAGCAACAGCTTCCTCTTTGCTTGATTTAAGCATTATATTCGACGAGCATTTATAGAGTACCTTTCATGCACTGAACTCTGTGTGGTCTTCTTTCATTTTATTCTGTTCTATACAATGCAGTCAGATTAATCTTCCTCGAGTATTACTTTGATCACATCATTTGGGGGCTCTAAAGTCTGCAATGGCTCCCCATGGCCTACTGAGGAAAACCCACACTCATCAGTCTATAGCATTGAAAACCTTTCATAATCTGCCCCTCACCTACCTTTCTGGCCTTCTCTCCTACCATCCTCTACACAGAGAGACCTGACACTGGCCAATCTGGTCCGTTTAGTTTTCCTTGAACAAACATGGCAGTTCCCCACTTCTGATTTTGTGCTTTGTCTCTCTCTCTCTCTCTCTCTCTCTCTCTCTCTCTCTCTCTCTCTCTGCATGAGAGTGCTCCCTACTTAGCCTTAGCCTGTTCTCAAAATCTGGCTCACACCTCAGGGTTCACCTCAAACCCTCCCCTCCCCAATCTTCCTGTCTTAACACGCCCAGTGAAGAGGGTTCCTCCAATGCTTTGGGTGTTGTTACTTTGCATCAAGTGGGCCCCCACCCCATTATAATCTCCGGCACAAGGGAACCAGATATTACCCAGTCCTGACCCATCCTCAAAATTGCATTTGGACGGGACTGTTAGCCCTCCATGACATCTTCATTGGTTGACTTCCCGAAGCAGGGTTCAAAGATATTTGGCTTTGTTTTTCCTCGTCTGCCTGAGTCTGGAAACTCTTCTGAAATCTGTTTGACATCCTAGCAACACCCAAGCTCCCATGGACAGAGGTGTAGTGGCCACAATGTGAACTCGAGCCTCCTAGACCCCTGTATTGTCTTGTTGCCATTGACCTTACACTGTGGTTTGGTGGTCTTGGCTTTGATTCTCTATCATGATGTTTCTTACCTGGCACATCTCTGTCAGCCTCAGTATCATCAGGCTTTTTAGCCAATGTAGATTTTGGACCCTACTGATTCAACACGCATCCCAGATGGTTAATTTGCTGGTACACACAAGGCTGAGAATGAATGCCCCCTAAAAGTGCAAGTCCCCAGAGGCTGGGGAGCATAGCTCACATGGCTTTGTAACTGTCAGAACACCATCTAGAAACTCAGGTCAAATGGAACCGCCAAGGTGACTGTGTCCAAGCACCAGTCAGGAACTTGAATGCGCTCTCCATCTCCCTACTAAGTCAAATTGTGTTAAATTTTTCTAAGTTGGAACTTGGAACATTAATCAGTGTGCTGTCTAGGAATGCTGCAGGGAAGCTTGTTTATTACATTATCTGGCCTCTCAGATTCAGAGCAGAAATTTTACTCTAGACTCAGTACCATAAGCAGTTGTGGTCTTCCTGAGAAATTTAGATTCATTGCTGTGCCACGATGCTGACTAGTACACTGATCACATGCCCCTCTTGCACTAGCCCTAGGACAGCCTATGCTGACCCCAGTGGCTGACACAATCAGGTGTCACAACGTACACACAGTGTCCTAACCTTGCTCGTGACTCCACTGCCTTCTGGGTGTTGTTTGTTTGTTTGTTTGTTTTGCCTCTTCCTTCTTAATTCTTTTAAAACATTTCAATTTCCTTTATCATACCATATTGTTTTCATCTTTGCAAACAGTTTTGGTTTATAAGAAGGCAAGTCAGAGATGAAGAAAATAAATTTGTGAATCTGTGACTGCTCACATGTTTTCAGATCCTACTTTATCTACTTAAAGAAGCAAAATCAGCTCAGAAGATGAGTCCGCAGATCATCAACTGTGATGGCAAGCAGGGCCCCAAAGAACAGATGGGGTAAGGGCCTCTCCGAGGTCAACGCTGTAAAATGAGAATGAGGACTTGAAGGGAAAACATGGATTCAGAAAGGGTGATGAAGTTTTAGGGCAGGAAGAGAGAAGAGTGGTTTTAGAGTGTCGTCATAAAAGTCAGAAAGCAAGAAAAAGCTTTTAGAGCAGAAACAAGTAACTAACATAGGGGCAGTCTCAGGGAACTAACCTTGGGGTCTTTACTCTCAGAGAAGGAAGAGCTAAATTCATAGTAATCCGGTACAGAAGAACCTGGAGTCAGGTTCAGATTAACTTAGGGTCCGGGGAGAACTGTGCTCGCCTTCCTAATGATCAAAGGAAATCAAGAGAGCCTCTGGGCCAGAATTAGAGTGCGAAAACAAGGAGAAATCAGAAGAGCAGGCAGCAACAACTACTAGGCGTCTGCTCACGAGATGAGCAGGTGCCAACAAATTGAATGATATCGGTCCAAGTAGCTCAAATGCATATTTGTTACTTTGGGGTTCTCCCTATGTAGTCACAAACTGCATCCAGGAGAGGGACAGTGGAGACCCCGGGGGTGAGTGTGGGGGTGGGAAGCATTTGTAGGAGAAATCACTGACCGCAGAGGAGCAGGCAGTGGATGATTATGATCTAGGTGGCATGGAAAAGGGCTGGCCAATGGGCTATCTCCCCATTTCAGCTGGTAACTGCCGAACACCTTTGGGCTGACAGAACTCGAGATCACAGTGCCTCCGAGGTCCACCCCAGGGAGTAGAAAACACCCTCCCAATAGTCTCTAACATCAGTCAAGATCCAGGTCCCAACATATTGCCACACAGGAAAAAATAGAAAGCTTTGAATGGAGTGGCAGTTCATTTATGCAACTCAATGCACACTGATTGAATATTTAATGATTACTGAGCACTGGGGTGAGGAATCAAGATATAAAAGGGATGAATGCATGTACATTCTCTAGCCAGCCCAGGCCTGGGGTGGGGGAGGCAAATTGTCAATAATGCTACAAGGTATGATGGGATTGATACTGTCTTGTAGGTCTTTGGGAAGCACTGCGGTAGACACAAAGGGTAGGGAATCTCTTCGGAGGGGACTTAGACAAATGGAAACGATTTGGTCCCAGTGAGGAGGAGCAGAACAGAGACAGGAGGGTATGGAAAGGGGCTGAGGCTATGTTTAGGGAACACTGAAAATCTGCATGTGAATAGACGGAAAGCAAAGGGTGGGATTGGCAGGAGATGTGACCAAGAGCTTCAGATTCAACTCTCAAAGATCCCACTCCAAATTCTTAGGCATTTCTATTTTCCACTGCAGGCAAAAAATCCGCTTCAGACATGTTAAAGCAAAGCACCCCTTGCCGTGATCAACACGCAAGATCTTGGGAAACTCCAGGATCGGGATGTCTATCCACTCCCCGCAGAGGGATCGATGTCTTTGAGCTGGCAAGAAAGGTGGAGAAGGTTCAGATTGGCAGAACACCCCACACTGTGGCCATGTCAAAAGCCCTCGGGTGGCTCCCCAAAAGATCGGCTTGTCCCTCTATGGACCAGAAACAAGTTCACATGCTCCCGGTGCCAGAGGGCCCTTCAATCTTGGGCCAGTCACTTCGCGCACGAGCAAGAGTGAATTCACATGCCAAGAAAAAATGAAAGGGCCGTACTTCTTCCTTCGAATCAAGTTGTTATTGTTCAAATGCATTATTAATGACCAGGGCTGCAATCATTTATAACACGGTCATCACAAAAGCAGCTGTTACCATTCACACATAGCTCTCCGTGAGTATGTTATTAAGGTAATATTTTACCATGCATGCGACTTGCTCAGGGGCTGCATGCCTGATGCCTGGCTTGAACAGAGCCCCCACCCCCTTCTCAGAAGTAATCACTCCTGCCTTGGCTTTGCAGACACGCCAAATGCCAGGCAAGGCAAGGCGGGCACAGGAGATGAAAATACAGAGCAGTGAAAAATGGAAGCAGAGACACAGGTGATATTTTTCCCCATTCTTTTTTTCCCCTTCTTTCTTTCTCCCCTGCCTCCCCGCCCCCCCCCCATTTGAATGAAAAATAAAAATGCAGAAAACCTCAGGAGCCTCGTAACTTTCCCGTTTTTATTTAAAAATAAACCTGCTGCCGTGGCTGTCATTGCTCCCCTCTGAGGAGTGCAAGTTCCAACCCCCACAGCCCAATATTTATGTACGAGAGAGTAAATGCTCTAAAGAGAAAAAATAAAGCAGCCCTGCGTCTATGAAAGGAGAATTTGGCACCCAGCACAGTCCTTCACAGACCGACCCCTCCCCAAGCCGGGCTTGAGAGGCACAAGTGGCGAGTGTTCCTGGCCAACAAGGAAGCTTAGGAATGCGTGGGGCTGGGGGACCAGTACAGAACCATCCCTGTGCCCTGGCTCTTCTTGTCCCTCTCTAGAAATTAGAGAAGACAAAGGGACCCTGCAGTCACCAATACCAGACACGGCCCCCTCCTTTCCACAGCCTGGTCGGCCTTCTGGGCTTGTCTTCCCCAAGAGCACAAAACAGAAAGTTAGAAGTTTACTGCCATGGAGTCCATTCTGAGTCCTAGCAATCCCGTAGGACAGGGTAGAGCTCCCCTGTCAGTTTCTGTCACCGCCACTCTTTAAAAGAGTAGAACACGTCGTCTTTCTGCCTCTGAGTTGACTGGTGGTTTCTAACGGCTGGCCTTGAAGTTAGTGGCTCAAACACTATTCCCCCAGGGCTCCTACCAACACCATGGGCCGTGGAAGTCTGCAGTCAGAGAAAGGGGCACTTGCAGGTGTGCGCTGTGAATAGACTTCAAGACTCAAGAAGGAACTTGTCACAGAGGGTGGAAAATCTCTTCCCAGGGGACTTAGACAAATGGAGACTATTTGGCCCCAGTGAGGACGAGTAGGTGTTCTCTAGGCAGATCAGAGACAGGAGGGTATGGAAAGAGGTGGAGGCCTTAAAAAAGGAGGCTACGTTTAGGAAAGACTGAGAATCTGCGTGTGAATTGATGGAAAGCATAGGGTCGAATTGGCAGGAGATGCAACCAAGGGTTTAAGATGTAGCTCTTCAAAGATCCTGTACAAAATTCGAAGGCATTTTTGCCTTAAAGGCAAAAGATCTGTTGCTTGGAGTACTCCAGAGGATTTCATGACTGACAGTGAAAGCAGATCACCAGACCTTTCTGAGGGGTCTCTGCACGGGTTCAAATTTCCAACTTGTTGGCAACCAAACACGATAACTGTTTGTGCCACTCAACAGAGCCTAGCCCTATCAAAATGGCATCTGAGAGAGTATGTTTTCCCATGGTTCTTCCCAGAAAGTTATAGCATTTTTGGAGCCACTGAGGAATGGCCATCAAAGTTGATGATGGAGTGAGCAACGAAAGACAAGTTTGGAGGAGAAATACCACCAGTCATTAGCACTGAGGTCAGCAGGATGCCAAGCACTGAGGATATGCTAGGGGAAGCAGGCCCCCGGGTGGAGGACTTACTCCTCAAGAGCACTGGGAAACCAATGGAGGGTGTCACCCAGGGAGAGCAGCACCGCCAAGTCTGAGTTTTGGAAAGACCTCTGTGAACAGACTGAAAGGACCGACAGGAGTCTGGAGAGGGAGGAAGCTATTAACAGAGGAAGAGGATGGGCTTTGGCCTAGCATGGTGGCAGAGAACAAAAGGGAAAGAGGAAGTCCAGAAACCATTGCTGTTGTTTGGCGCTGTCAATTCCGTTCCAACTCCTTGCAAAACTACTCACAGCAGAAGGAAACACCGCCTGATCCTGTGCTAGCCTCACAAATGTTCCTCAGCTTGAGCCCATTGTTGCAGAGGCGGCATCCTTGAGGGTCTTCCTCTTTTTCGCTGCCCCTCTACTTTGCCCCCTACAGTAGAAGGTAAAGGCAGAACAGTTGGGAAATATAGACTTGATGGTAGAAAAGAAGCCAGAGATTCCATGATAGAGTTTTGCAAGACCAATGACTTGTTCATAGCAAATACCTCGTCTCAAGCTTTGTCTATACCCTTGAATTTCCCCAGATGGAATATACAAAAATCAAACTGACAATATCTGTGGGAAGACACAATGGAGAAGCTCAAAATAAATCAGCTAAAATCAGGGCAGAGGCTGACTGTGGAACAGACCATCAGTTGCTCATAAGTAAAGTTCAAATGAAAGCCGAAGAAGATGGAAAGGACTCCACCAGAGCCCAAACACGATCTGAAGTCTATCCCACCAGAATTTCAAGAAGATCTTAAGGACCAACTTGACACATTAAAGACTAATGACAGACGGCCTGATGAGCTGTGCTGGGAGAGAAGATCAAGAAGCTCACTCACGCACACACACACAAAGTCATTAAAAGTAAAGGAATGAAAAGATCAAAGTGGAGGTCTGGAAAAACTCTGAAACTTGTTCTTCATCATAGAGCAGCTAAAACAAGTGGAAGAGATACCGAAATCAAACACTTGAATAGAGAACCAAAAGGGCAGAACACAATCAGCATATCTTACACTTAAAGAACCCAAGAACATCTCAAGCCTCAAGTTTCAATATTGAAAGGTTCTACATACAAGCTATAGAATGATGCAAGAAGCATCAAACAAAAGAATCAAAAGAGTCATTGTAGGAGAGAAGTAGTCAACGTTCAATCATTTCAAGAGGTAGCATAAGATCAAGAACCAATGGCAGTGAAGGAGGAAGCCCAAGCTGCCCTGAAAGCATTGGCCAAAAACAAGACACCCAAAATTAATGGAGCACTAGGGCAAATATTTCAACAATTTGATAAAACACTGAAAGTCCTTACTTGTCTATGCCAAGAAATTAGGAACACAGCTACTTCATCAACTAACTGGAAGAGATCTACATTTGTACCATTCACAGAAAAGTGACCCAACAGAACTCTCAGACTAGAGTATAATATTACTGGTATCACTGCCAAGTAAGATTCTGCTGAACATTATCCAACAATGGTTGCAGCCGTATATTGACTGGAAACTGCCAGAGGTTCAAGCCAGAGTCAGAACAGACCTTGAAACATCAATGATGCCAGATGGATCTTGATTGAAAGCAGAGAATACCAGAAAGATGCTTACTGTGTGCTATTGACTATGTAAAAGCCTTCAGCTCTGTGGATCATCCCAAACTGTGGATAGCCTTGAAAAGAATGGGAATACCAGAACACTTCATTGTGTTCATGTGGAGTCTGTAAATGGTTTGGGCTTTTAGCAGTACTTTCAATACTCTCCAGCATCACAGTTCAAATGTATGGATTCTTCTTTAGTCCTTTCTATTCAATGTACAACTTTTATATGTTTATGAGGCTACTAAAAATGCCATGGGGTCAGGTGCGCCTTAGTCCTCAAAGTAATAAGATTTATTTTCAATACTTTAAAGAGGTCTGGTGCAGCAGATTTACCTAATGCATGTAAGGTGAATAAAAATACCATGATTTAGGTCCAAAACCAAAAAATCAAACTCACTGCCATGGAGTCGATGCTGACTGATATTATCCTTATAGAACAAGGTAGAATTGCCCTTGTGAGTTTCTGAGGTTGTTTCCAAGTTTCTGAGACTCTGTATTGGAGAATAAAGCCTTCTTTCTCTCACAGAATGACTGGTGATTAACCATTCTATCACCAGGGCTCCTTTGGCATTGGTCAGATGCACTTTAATCTTCAAAATTACACCCCTACTCTCGAACATTCTAAAGACATAATTACAGTACATTTGCCCAATTCAATACATTATTTGATTTCTTGACTGCTGCTTCCGTGCTCATTGATTGTGGATCCAGATAAAATGAAATGCTTGACAATTCTAATCTTTCCTCTATTCATCATAATGTTGCTTATTGATTAAGTTGTGAAGATTTTTTTTCTTTTTTTTAATGTTGAGATGTAACCCATATTAAAAGCTCTGTTCTTTGGTCTTCAAGTCCTCTTCACTTTCAGTAAGGAAGGTTGTTAAGGAGTCTTCTTCCAATCTTGATGTCATGTTCTTTTCAGATAATCCAGCTCCTTGGATTATTTGTTCAGCATACAGGTTGAATAAAATTAAGTGAAACGAGGCTGAGCCCCGGTGGCATAGTAGTTGAGTGCGGGACTGTGGCCCACTGGCTTGGCGGTTCAAATCCAGCAGCCGCATTCCAGCAGCAAGGCCGGACCTCTCACTCCCACCAGAGGGCAGTGATGCCTAAAAAAAAAAAAAATAAGTGAAATGATAAACCCTGATATACATCAGGGTTTAAAATACTGATTTTAACCATCCAGTATTCTCTTCTTCTGTTCACATAACTGCCTTTTCTTTTGTATACAAGTTCCACATGGGCATACCTAATTGTTCTGAAATTCTGATTCTTTGCAATATTACTCATAATTTGTAAGGCTCCACACAGTCAAATGTATTTGCATGATCAATAAAGCACAAACAAACATCTTTCTGGTATCCTCTGCTTTTAGCTAAAATCCATACAACATCAACAATTATATCCCATATTCTATGTCCTCTTCTGAATCTAATTTTCATTTCTGGCAGCTGTCAATGTCCTACCGCAACCACATTTAAATTACTGTGATATTACTGATATTGAAAAAAAGTTTCTGCATTGTTGTGTCACCATTCTTTGGGATGAGCAAGAATATGGATCTCTTCCCATGGCTGATCAGGTAGCTGGCTTCCAGATTTCTTGACATAGACTAGAGTGTTTCCAGTGTTGCTTTGGTTTGTCAAAACATTTAAATCGGTGTGCCCCATCAATTCCTGGAGCCTGGTTGTTTTGTTTTTGTTTGCTTGTTTGCCAGTGCCTTCGGCACAACTTGGACTTTCTTGGATATCTCTGGGTCATTCTTCTAACTTCCTTTGAGGCTAACTCATAGAATTCTTCAATGTTACAACTTGAGACTTGGGTTTTTCCACAGTATTTTTAACTTGAGAGATGCTGAGCATGTTCCCTTTTGGTTTTCTAACTTCAACTCTTTGCACATTTCATTATAATCTTTGACTTTGCTTTCTTGTGTGGCCCTTTGAAATATGTTCAACTCTTTCAGTTAATCATTTCTTTCTTTTATGTGAGTTGTTCTATGTTCAAGAGCACATTTCAGAGTCTCTTCTGACATCCATTTTGGACTTTTCTGTCTTCTTAATGACTTTTTTGCTTTCTTCATGTATGAAATTTTTATGTCATCTGACAACTTGTTTAGTATTTTATTATTAAATATACTCTTGAAATGATCTCTAAATTTAGGTGGACTATGTTAAGGTCATTGCATTATACAGGGTTCTCTAAAGAAACAAAACCAGGACACACATTGTGTGTGTGTGTGTGTGTGTGCGCGCGCGCTGGGGGGGGGGTGGAGAGAGAGAGAGAGATCATGCACACTCAGTTCAACTCAGTTCCATGAAACAGTTAATATCGTGGAAGTCCTTCAACACACAAGGGTTGTTGGGTCTAAGGTCAAGGAAGTAGACAGATGAGTCTTCCGTAAAGCAATACAGGCATTCAAGCCACAGGCAGCAAACATCGGGGCAGGTCACCAGCAATCAGTCAGATGATGGGATATGATAGTCCCCAGCTCAACCAATATATACACTGACAGTGTGGTGAAGTAGATCTCAAAGGAACCTCAAGCTCTAGTGACACCGTCCACAGGTTGGGTGTTCCTCAGGTCGAATAGCTCACAAGTTGGGGTAGAAAATTAGCTAAGGCAGCCACACACTGGTCTGATCATCAGAGAGCTAGAGAGAGACAGGGTGGTGTGTGTGTGTTTGTGTGTGTTACTGAGTCCTTTGCCCTCCAATCAAATTGAGACTTTATTAATCTCACATATTCTTATTGGTCACATTGGCACAATAAACTACCTATCACAGTCATATGCTGTCTCTTGTGGATTTGTTTTTAATTTTCTTCATCTTCACAATGATATTGAACTTCTCTATCATCTCTTTTCACAAATGCCATCAATTTTATTACTGTGTATTCAGCCTCCAATCTGGCAAATTCCATGAATAAAGTCATTATCCATGTTGTAGGAAAAAAGATATTTTCAATGACTATGTCATTGTTCTTGTGAAAGTCTATCATGTGATGTCTGAAGTAATTTCTATCAAGCTGGCCACACTTCCCAACTGCTGCTCCTTTTTCTTTGTTTCTAATTTTCCCAATCCTATCACAGGTAATCATCAATGTATCTTGATTGCACGTCTGATCAATTTTAGGATGAAGACGTTGGTAAAAATCTTCAATTTCCTCATCTTTGGCATTATGTGATTAAGATATGCTTCAAAGCTAATATCATCCAAGTGACTGACTTAAATGTGAAAAATAGTCATATCAACCGATCTTCCTTGTAGATATATGAATATTATCCCATCACTGACAGTGTTGTAATTTGGAATAGATCTTGAAAAGTTCTTTTTAATGAGGATTCAGCACCATTCTTCTTCAAGTTGCCCATCCCAACATAGTAGACCATATGATTGTCTGATTTAAAATGGTCAATATCAAAAAACAAACCCCACAAAATCCTCACTGCCGTGGTGTTAATTCTGACTCATAGGAAACCTATAGGACAGGCTGTAACTGTTGCTTTTTACAGAGCAGGAAAACCACGACTTTCTCCCAAGAACTGCTGACTTTCTCCCAAGAACAGTCCAACTCATAACCACTGTTCTACCAATTCTTAGCGCTTATATTAAGTAATTAGGAAGTATAATTAGCAAAGAGTTGTTGATCAATTGGAGAGGGGCCGCTGAGAGAGTAGAACCCTCAAGTTTCTAGCTTGTGCAACCAGAAGCTTTCTGTACCTGAAGCAAGAACCAATTCGGAGAGAGTTATGCCTGAGGAGGGAAACATACAGACTGCACCAAGGAGGTCGAGACAGGAGACGAATGAGGGTGCCATTGCCATTGCCGCGTGGGCCATATCTGAAGTCAGTCACGTCAGATGGATGAGATTGACTTTGGGGAGGATCCTCATCATCTCACGCTTTTAGGCAAAAATACCACCGGAGGGTGACTTGAATGAACACAAATGTGGTCTTTCACAATTCAGGGAGCTAAAGGTCCAAATTCAGTACTCTGGTTCTTGGGGATGACTTTTCTCTGTGTTGTCTATTGAGGAAGGACCTTACCGTTCTTCATCCCTGGACCCTCAGAGTTTTTGAGCACAAGGCCCCGGAGTCCAAGGGATGCCTTCCACTGCCAGACTTTCTTCCTCTCTGTTTGCTCAGTACTCTCACCTTCTATGTCTTGCTAGAGAACAGGTGGTGCAGGGTGCAGCTCAGGGAACTCACTTTACAACAGTCCAGAGCAGTGACCTGAATAAAGATGCCTCAACCCCTCCTACATTCCTCACAACTGACTGGATGGTCACATCAGATAGCATCATGGGGGATAATTACAATATGGCATCACCACCAAACCACTGAGAATCAAGGCCAAGCCAAGTTGACCCCTATTTTATAGGGACTTGATTCAGTCCAGGCCAGGGAGAATGTAGAACAAGAAAAAATACGGATCCAATCTTAAGGCATCCCAAGGGGTCAAGGTTGTATGTCAGAGAAGGATGGCCATGCAAAGGAGACTGGAAAGAAGTGTCTACAGAAAGAGTTCTTCCAGAGATGATACGATCACCGCGGAGAAAGGAGAAGGGTATTTCAAAATGAGAAAGGTGTCAAGAAGGTTGAATCCCCCTGAATGTCAAAGGAAATGAAAAATGACTACTCAAAATACTAACCCAAATTCTCACCCAAGTCATGGCTGTACCTGTTATTGTGAGGCCTAAAGGAACAAAGCCCCTAGCACTGGGTCTAGCACATAGTAAGCCTTCAGTAATGCAGGCTAATGGTAACAGGTAAGTCCCTGGGTGGTGTAAACTGTCAACATGCTCAGCTGCTAAGCCAGAGGTTGCCATGTGGAGATAGAAGTCCAGCCGGGTTCAGAAGAAGGAAGGGGGGGGGTGGGGGGAGGGTGTCAATTTCCAGTAAAGTAGCCAGTGAAAACCCTATGGGGCACGGCCATCCTCTAACATACATGGGAATTTGACACAAAGGTCAAAACTGATTCCACAACAACCAATGATATTGGTTATTATCAACAGCAATCAGTTGGTAAACTCCGAATTCGTTCTTTGCTTTGAATGATAAAAATCTAATAATCCTGGAACAAGAAAATGGAGACATCAGTTATCAGTAGAACACGAGAGCCCTACGATTAAATTCGAAGACTTCTCCCAAGAAGACCTGTAAAACACCCATCAAGGTTATTATTAAAGAGGGTGATAGGAACCTGGATAAAGCCAGGACCAAGATGAACCTGCGTGTCTCTGGGACAGGTTTGATGCAGCCCTCCGGGAAGGAGGGAAATGACCCCAATCACCAGGTGGGCCATGTCTGCTCTGGGTGGCCCTCTGGAGATGAGAAGAGCCCTGTGAAGGGAAGTCTCCTCATTTCAATAGGCTGGACAGCCCTGGTTAGCATGAACAGAGCCATCCAGCAGAAAGCACCCAGAGGACAAGCACCGAAAAATATGCTTGAAGGGCCAGCTGAGTGGCCGGGATTACTCTGTAATGCCCGGCCTCAGGACAGTAATGGGGAGGTATTAGTCATCTCTTTAGACCTCGGCTCCATTATTTTTGCCGGAAATGTGAGAACAGCTCTCACTAATAATATGTGGAATCACTTCCAAGTATTTGCCTTTCAAGTCAGCCTCCTCAGGTCGGGTGACATATCTCGTTTAACAGAGGGTGCCATTAGAGGGAAGATTTAACGTGCGGCTAAAAGCATTTGTAGCAGGAGCTGTGGGTGGGTTCCTTTTTAAGCTTCTGTGGCTGGTAACTCACGTCTCTTCCCTCCATGCTGTTGGGTTTTGTTATTTAAGCCTTTTTCTTTCTCGAAGGAGGGTGGTCATTAACTCTCCCTTGCCCAGAGCTCCCCACACACGGACAGAGCAGGTCAAGAGCTGAATCAGAAATCTCTCCTGGCTGTACCTACGACTCATGAGGTTCAGCAGGCTGCCATGATCACCCCCAGGCACCTTATCATCTTCATGTAGCTGTTCCCCATCTTGCTCAGTGACCTGAGGAACTGGTGGCTCCTTGAGCAAATATCTTGCAGAAATGACTATAGCTGTACAAGGGAAACTACAAATCTACCAGGCCACACAATTTGTAAGTCTAGTTACAAAAGGCATCTTGTCCCTCCCTGTGTCCTCGAAAGGGCCTATAGCCATGCTTAAAGCAACAAGAAAAAGACAACTGAGGTTCTAGAAGAGGAGCTTGTTGTTGTTGTTGTTGTTGTGATTATTAAGGCTTCTTCCTCTTCTTCTTTTCTTTTTTTCTTTCAGCTAAGGCCTGACTCTTTTCCTGAAGGCTAGGACCCTGCCTGAGCTTCCTACAGCTCTCAACCTGGTAAACTTCCCAATTTCCTGAGACACAACCTCTCTCATCGCAGATGCTGTATATTTAAGACAGAGATAGCAATAACCACATAGCCAATAATAGCCTATGATTAAAAGCACTGAGCACAGTATTTTGCACATAGGAAAGAATGATTGTTAAGGTTATATGTCAACTTGGCTAGACCATAATCCTCAGTGGTTTGCCAATGATGTGATGCTATCAGCCTCCATTTTGTAACCTGATGTGAACAACCAATCAGATGAAAAGGAAGCTTCCTTGGGGTATGGCCTACATCCCATGTTTATGGCTGTTATGGCAAAGGGCACTCACTCAAGATATTTTATCCAGCCAATCATCTTCTGATTGCCAGTTGATGGGACATGAGGCAGCCAGGCTTCCTTCTGATCTGCAGATTTGGGGATTTGCTTCTGCAGCATGTGAGCTGTCTGTCAACCTGCCATCTGACTTACAGACATGAGTCAGGAGAAGACACAAGCTGCACACTGAATATACCAATAGATGATTTTGCTTTTGCTTATCTAGAGAACTCAGACTGAGGCATTTGATACTAAGAACATAGTACAATAGAAACAAAATCATAGGAATGAATTTTCTAAACTGGTTCTCAAGTCTGGCTAGAAGGCACTGAAGACTCTTTGTACAGAGGGCACTCCAACCCATGGCCTGTGGTGACAATAGAAATATACAAAATATTCTCACTGATGGATCCAGCATTTGAGGGAATCCAGGTTCTGGGACACATTTCTGCAAAGTGAGAAAGAGAAATATAAGGAAGCTGGTTGGTTATTCATACTTCCACGAAGCAAAGTGATGAAAGAGAAATGATCTTGGATCTTCAGTGTCACAACTTAAGCATTGCATAAAAGTCTTGAAAGTCGCCACTTGTGCCCCTCAAAGAAGGCATTATCTTTGGAAATAACAGAGATGATATTGCTAAGAAATGAACTAAAAATCGTAAGACTGGTTGAATTACAACACAGTGCTAAAAAAAAAAACTCCAAAACTACTATCATCAAATTAATTGTGAACCATAATAATCCCAAAATGGTTGCTGACACTGTAAATCTTTACGGAAGCACCTGCATCTTCCTCCCATGGAGTAACTGGTGTGTTTGAACTGCTGGTCTTGGGCTTAGCAGCCCCACCAGGACTCCTTAACATGGTGCTAGAGAGTAGAAAATAAACCTGACAAAAACACCGATGTCTTCTCCATCAGTGAAATTTCCAGGAGCCCAGTGGTGTGAGGCACGTTGAGGTATCCTCTCTAGAGTGAGGTATACGTGATGACATCTGGCCCCTCTTACAATTAAAAAGGAGGCACAATGCTTCATGCACTTGCTTGGATTTTGGAGACAACATAGCCTTAATTTGGTTGGGTCGCTGCAGCATACTTACCAAGTGACTCAAAATGCTGCTCCTGTTGAGTGGGAACCCAAACCAGAGAAGGGTTCTGTCTCAAGCTGCCTGCTATGCCATTTAAGTCATATGATCCAGCTAATCGAATCATTTGTGGATTGTCCATGGCAAACAGAGGTGCTGCATGAATGCATTTTTATAGAAACAGCAGCACAAGGCTGAGCCATATAAAGCAGAGGTTAAATATGTCCCAAATTTCTAATGTTTTCCAAGCTGTCTTACCAAGCCATGATCTGTGACATCAATTACTATCCCCTTCTCAGTATACTCCCTCCCAAGTCAACTTAAGACCTCCCATGTGAGCATTTTCCTTGATGGTTCTTGAGTTCTGTGAGCTGTCCCCTTCTGGGATCTCCTTGAAAAACAGTAATGAAAATGAATCCTTCCAACGGGAAGAAACTTGAGCAGTGTGCCTGGTTGTTTATTTTGCCTGGAAGGAGACATGGCCAGATGCCTGATTGTATATGGATTCATGGTCTCTGGCCACTGGTTTATCTGGATAGTAAGGAACTTGAAAGGAATGTAATTAGATAACTAATGACAAGAAGGAAAGGGGAAGAGGCATGTGGACAGAGTCTCTGAATGAGCCCAAGAAGTGAAGGTATTTGTATCTCATATGAATGCTCACCAAAATCCTTGGAAAAGGAAGATTTTAACAATCAAATGAATAAGATGACAGGTTCTGTGAAAACCAGTCATCCTCTTTCCCCAATCATTCCTGTCATTGCCCAATGGGTTCATGCACCAAGTGGCCATGGTAATAGGAATGGGAGTTATGCATGGGCTGAACACTCCCAAGATCATCTGTTAACAGCAGAAACCCACTGTGTCCATGGTATGAAAGCTTCCTTAGAGCGATGAGCCAGCAACCTGCTAGCAGCTAGACTACATTGGACCACTTCCATCATGCAAAGGGCAGCATTTTGTTTTCACTTGCTTGGACACTTCCTCTAGATGTGGGTTTACTTTTCCCTGCCTGCAATGCTTCTACCCAAACTATGACCCATTAGCTCTCAAATGCCTTCTCCACCATGATGGTATTACACAGCATTACCTCGGATCAACCAGCTAACTTCAGAGCAAAAGAAATGTGGCTCATAATATTCAATGACCTTATTATATCCCCCATCATCCTGAAGCAGTTGACTTGCTAGAATAGTGGAGAGGACTTCTCCATACACAAGTATGATGCCAACTAAGTGACAAGACTTTGCAACATTGGAGCAATGCTCTCCAAGAGGTTGTACATGTTCCTACCCAGAGTCCGCCCAGTACCTGGTGCTATGGGTGTGGCACCACTCACCATACATAACCCCTAGTGAGTGTTAGCAAACGTTTACTTTCTGTCCCTACAAGCCAAGGTTCTGTGGGTCTAGAAGTCTTAGCTCAAAAGCAAGGACTGTTGTGTCTGGTAAGCAGATAACCTCATCTGTCTCCTGCAGAATGGCTAGTTGGTTTGAGCTGTCAATCTTATGATTAGCAAGCAATCCAATGTTTACCTGACAGCACCATCACAGTTCTCTATATGTACCAGTATAATAAAACAAGAGTGCGATGTTCCATATTTTATTTATGCTAATAATCACAACCCTCATTTCTGCAATAAGTTGTGTGGTCATAGCTGGTGTTTAGACCTACTTTCTTTCATCATCAGTTCCAAATTTCCTTTATTCTCAGCAAGCACCTCAGATGGTCATGGTTCTTTGCCTAAAGGGTCTGGGTCATTGAGAGACATGTTTGAATTAAGGGGCTATTGTTTTCCCTTGACTTTAATCATAGAGCACGGTAGTACTAAACAGTGTCCTCAGGGAGTTCCTATATTCCAGATATACTTTTCTTTCCATTATGCAATAAAGGCTTGCAGTCTCAGAAGCCCCGCATAGGCAATAGGTTGATTTGTGGCGTATACATATATAATATAATAGAGTTTTCCACATATAACACACTCAGGTAAATAACCCATCTACACCTGTAACATGCATGGTGTTCATTGAAAACTAACTGTAGCTCTGGGCGATCGACTCAGAGCAGACCCGGGGCATCAGGAAGCCAACAAGGAGTTACTCAGTAACTTGGAATGGGAATAGAAAATGGAAAGAGAGAAGGCCAATATCTCATGCATAAGGTGGAAGCTCTGGAGTGAAAGGGCTACGTAGAAAATTAAGGCAGAATCCCAGTAGTGCAAGTGGGGATCTAGTTACAGTTAAGATAAGGGTGTCAGGGCACTTTGAATGACTAAAGTATGTATCTACTAATAGAAAGATTGGAGGTTGAGGTCACCCAGAAGCACCTCAGAAGAAAGGGCTGGTGACGTACTTCTGTCCGATCAGTCTTTGAAAACACATGAAGGACAGTTCCACTCTGCTGTCATTGGGTTTTCATCATTTTCAACTGGGAAATGGGTAGGATGTTAGAACACAAATGACTGGATCTTGAATCTCTAGGTGGCCATCCTGCCTCCTGATTCTTGCCTCTCCTGGCCTGGTTAAGGGGGGACTGAGCTTTCCGAAAAGGCCTCATTGACTGTGCCCCATCCTGCAAGGCTGGGGAAGCAGAAACGGACAGGCTGGGGTCACGCGAGCAGAATTTCTTGGCAGTTTCCCATACTAAGTGCGTGTCTGGGGCCAGGGGAAGAACCACTGCCAACACCATCTGACCTCACGGATCCCCCTTGTCAACAAGCAGCAAGAGCGGGAAGCTCCCGAGGCTCCCTCTTGCTGTGGACAAAGCTCTGCAAACAACACTCAGTTTTAAGGGGTTAATCTACAGCCCCCCAGAGGAGGCAGTGGGCCTCCTCTGAAGGGCAGAGCCAGCAAGTGGGCTGGGACTAAAGGAACGGCGAGGCCTTCGCCGGAGATTAGTTTGGCAGCAGCTCTGAAGAGCAGCCCTTCAATCGCCTTGCCGGGATTGTCTGAGCCCTCAAAAGCACTGGCTGCCTCCAACCAGCCCAGCTAATGGGCTGAGCTGTTAGGGCCACGACCTCTGTCTACCCAGCTGAAGGTCTGCAGCTCAGAGTCGCACTTCCTCCGCCACCAGGAAGACCAAGGGCCCTGCTGGCTTATGTGGATCATGTGCTCGCATGCTTTCTCTCTCGAGGCCTACTTTGTGCATAGCTTCTCCCTCCTCGTGTTCTTGCCTGGGATCTCAACACTATTGTGTGCGCAGCACCACCAAGCTTCTCGTACCCCTGCCTCTCCTGACACTCTTTCCCGGTCAGTCTTTGGCTATAATTTGGAGGGCAGTATGGATGTCAGGATGGACCGGTTCCTGGAGAGGGAGATGGTGCTTGGTAAAGGGGAGAGGAATCCATAAAGAGGAAGGTCCCTCACGCAAGGGATTGACCCAGGTGCGGCAACCCGGGATTTCAGCATAAAAATAATGGTGTGACTGGCTCAAGACCTGGCAGTGTTTGGCCCTGCTGTACACAGGGCCACTCTGGGTTGGAATAGACTGGAGGGCCCCTAACAACAACAACATGGACGCAGATTGGGAGTGCTAGGCCTGGGGACATCAGGAAGTGATGAGTGAGAGAGGAAGCCTCTGGGAGAGATTCAATTGCAATTCATAGGGACCTTATGTACAGTGAGCAGATAGCCTCACCCTTCACCAAGGGAGAGGCTGGTAGGTTGGAACTGCCATTGATTGACTGCCCTACTCTTAAGGGACTG